>JADRCD010189885.1:3650-15148 GCA_019843815.1 Montemys delectorum
CTCTCTGTCTCTCTCTCTCTCTGTCTCTCTCTCTCTCTCTCTCTCTCTCTCTCTCTCTCTCTCTCTCTCTGATGTGTGTGAATGCCAAGACACACGTCTAGAGGTCAGAGCAGACCCTCAGGTGTCCGTGCTTACTTCCTACCTGTTTGAGACTGGATCTTTTCTTGTTCCCTGCTGGGAATAGTAACCATGCCTCCAGCCATCCCCAGCTATATCTCTTACCTTGATGTAGGAGCAATGAGATTAGGTGCCCCTACCTCATACATCCTGCTTTTACCTCGGTTCTGGGATTCTGACTCAGCTCCTCACACTTGTATACCTACTGAGCCATTTGCACAGCTGCATTTTGTTTTGAGATAGGCTCTAACTTGCTAACTTACCAAGGCTGGCCTTAACCTCACTCTATAGCTCAGGGAGGTCTTAAATTTATAACCCTTGCATAGTCTCCCGAGAAAGTAGGATTACTGACCTGTGCTACAAAGCCTGGCTCACACAAATTCATTTATTCTTCACAATAACCACAAAGTAAATACTACCACATCTGTAATAACAAGTGCTAATTGTCAACCTCTCAGTGTCTGGAATCACCTCAGCAGTGGGTCTTTGGGCATATACATGGAAGATTACCTTGCTTGTGTTAGCCGGGTGGTGGTGGCGCACACCTTTAATCCCAGCACTTGGGAGGCAGAGGCAGGTGGATTTCTTAGTTCGAGGCCAGCCTGGTCTACAGAGTGAGTTCCAGGACAGCCAAGGCTACACAGAGAAACCTTGTCTCGAAAAACAAACAAACAACAAAAAAAAAAAAAAACCAAAACCTTGCTTGTGTTAATTGATGTGGAGAGGGTCCTCTTAATGGTAAGGAGGGACTGTTATGTGGACTGACACGGAGGTAGAGAACTAAGCAAGGGGTGGGGTGTGTCATCTTCTTGACTGGATTCGATGTGGCCAGCTCCCCCAGATATCTGCCACTGTGGATTGTATCTTGAACTTTGAGCTAAAAATAAACCTTTGTACTCTTCAATCTCTTTGGTCTGAGTATTTATCACAGCAACTGCAAAAGAAACTACAAGAGTTTTATTTAATAGATAACCAAAATGAGACATAGGATAATAACTTTTAAGATCAGACCTTAGTTACTGGGGAGAGTCTGAGGTTTGAATTGAGGCAGTTGAACTCTGAAGAACTCTTTCTTAGTTTCTGGCCTTTTTTTTTTTTTTTTTGTAGTTAGAATCTGTTTCTGTGAGTGATGTTCCATGAATTAAGTATATGTAATGGATCAGGGTTTACAAGGATACTTAAGATCCATTGAGGGAACAGCTACAGGCTTTACTTCAAGTGTGGAGCCTCATCATCATTTCCTGATTGCACCACTCTCACTAGCTCAGGGTAAGTCAATCAACAGTAACACTCAGTGCTTTTCTGTTCTTGGTGATGCGGGTGTATTAAACACGTCCATCTTCTGGTTGGTCTTTCTGGGGTGAGGAGACACTGCACTCACTTTATTCTGTACTGGTAGAAAACCCCTCCTGTCAGTTTGTGGAAGGCAAAATCCACAGCACACAGAAAGCTAAGTGTGATGCTAACACACCAGCCCTGCAGTATATTTTGTAATACTTTGTAATTTAACTTTGAGATTAAATTCCCAGTTTCCCCAGACTGCTATGTCAGTGATAGTGGGCTCAGTGCCTTAGGGAACTTTGTCTGTGTTCAGACTGTGGTAAGCTGTAGTTTGTCCCTCACAAACATAGGGTTATGGGTTGGAAACTGGCTCCCCTGTGTGGGGTTAGTAAGAAGTCCTTAGATCATTTAGGGCACTGCCCTCAGAAGGGATTAAGTTAGCTCTCCTGGGAACACAGGTTCTTTTGAAGGAGATGTTCGGAATGGGGCTGGCTACTAAATCCACCTATGGCTTCCTATTTCAAGATGTAATCTGTTTTCTAGGCTTGGTGTTCCACACTATATCCCACCACCCAGAAAGATAAGGCAGAAGAGGAAGCATGATTTTGAGGCCAGCCTAGGCTGCAAAGTGAGATACTATCTCAGAACATAAAGATAAAATAGCTTCCTGTCACAGGGACTCCTGCCATTGTGCTGTTAGGATCCTCAGCAGAGTCCGAACAGGTGTCCCCAGAGTCCTCTCCACCCCATGGAGCTGCACCTTTGAGCCTCTAGACTTGTGAACCAATGAACCTCTTCTTTTTAGAAAGCAGTTCTACCTCAGATACTTTGTAAAACCTTTCTGCCTTGGATACATTGTTGTAAGATCTAAGGAGGTGCTTAATGTCGTCTGCCTTTGTTGTTGTCCTCCTTCTCAGATTTTATGTATCAAGAAGTATTGCAAACACAAAATATAAAAGTATTTTGTCCAGAAACAGAGATTTCCCCACTTTTGTGTTTACACCTTCATGTGTGGAACAGACAGGAAATAATAAGCATATAACAAATAAATTATATGGTATATTTATAATAAATGCCAAAGGGAAAAGGTAGAATATTATAGATGGGAACTGAAAATGCTAGGTGCGGGCTGGCGTAAGAGCACTGACTGTGACTGTTTTTCCAAAAGTCTTGAGTTCAAATCCCAGCAACCACATGGAGGCTCACAACCATCTATACAGCTACAGTGTACTCACATAAATAAATAAGTGAGTGGATGAATGAATGAATAAATAAATAAATAAATAAATAAATAAATAAATAAATCTTTAAAAAAAAGAAAATGCTTGTAGGTGAATAGAAGAAGAGATAGTTAAAATTACATTGGGGCTAGAAAGATAGCTCAGTGGTTAACAGTTCTTGTTACTGTTGCAGAGGACCTGGGTTCAGTTCCCAGCACCCATAGGGTGGGTCACAATTATTCATATCAATCAACGTTCAGCCACTAATTTCAGCAGATCAGATACCTTCCTCTGACTTCTAAGGGCACCAAACATACATGTTGTGCACATATATACATACATAAAGGCAAAACACATATGTTTAAAATAAAAACAAATCAAAAAAATTTCAATTATGTAAAGTCGTGGAATATTGTGAAAGGTTCACTGAGCATACATTTAAAAGAGCGATTAAAGGCATTTTGGGGAAGAGACACCAAGTAGAAGGAACTCTAATTCAAGGCCCCAAAAGGGCACATGCCTAGGATGTCAGGGGAACGGGGGAGTACCAAGGGGTCAGGAAGACTTGACCAGGATGGGAGGGAGGCAGTGTTAGGAGAGCGATCCAGGGGAAGAACAGGCGGCCCTCACTAGAGGCCAGGTGGATATTTGATTCATCCTCATTGAGAGGGATTGAAGCATTTTAATATTTTTAAAATTCCAAATACAAAAGTACAGGGACTAGACTAGTTAGCTTCCCATATCTGTTTGTCAGCTTGACAGGTATATCTGTCTGTCAGCTTGACAGGTAGTTCCCCGTCAGTCCTGTTCATTATATGCTCATTCATTTCTTCTCTTTCCAGACTGTTTTGAAGGAAGTATCCAGCCTCATATTATTTCACTATAACTTTTTCTTTTAAGGTAGGGCCTAATATAGCACAGCTTGGCCTCTGGCCTGCAGTGTAGCCAAAACTGGCCTTCGAATGCCTGGTCTTACTACCTCTGCCTCCCAAGGCCTGGGATTGCAGGTATGTACCAGCATGCCTAGTCTTCATCATGAACATTTAAGCATGTAACTCTACAAGATAAGAACTGTGTTAGCAATGGTCCAGTCCTGCTGCCATATGCTTAGGATTAACACCTCACGGATGTCATCAGGTAACTGTTCTTTCTCAGAAGGGCCATGAACATGGCCAGATTGTCACTGTCTGTTTCAGTCAGACTCTTAGGACCTCTACGTTGTAATGTGTTTGTTTCTTTTTCTCTCTTCCTATCCCTTTTGTCTCTTTCCTCTCTCTATCTGCATATTTGCTGCAGGGTCTGAACTGTTTGCCCTCTACAGGTCTTTCCAGTCTACAGTTCACTTACAGTGCCCTATCAGGTGTGTTTCACATGGTCTTCTGTATCCTGTACATTGATGGTGGTTCCAAAACCTTCAGATGTCAGGTTCAGTGGCTTAGTGAAGGCTGTTCTAGAGTTGGAAGTGTTTGATTTCAGCAGCCAGCCATCCAATCATTAAGTCAGTACAGGTTGTAAATAATGGCAGCTCAAGCCTTTATTAGCTGCTGTGCTTATGGAAAGAAAAAAGTCCTTTTGTGTACTCTGGGGACCTGGTAGTAGTATATTTACAAAAGAACTAACAGGTGGCTTTTCTATTCAATCATTGTTGTTACTATAATAAAATGACTCCTTGGCTTATTGCAGGTAACCACCAACTAGCTAGTTGTGCCTACTTTTAAATCATCCTGATCCATAGACATTTGATGGTTATGATGGCACACTTAGGAGTTAGAGGGAGACAGCTCTCTTGAGTTTGAGACTAATCTAGTCTACAGGGTAAGTTCCAGTACAACTGGGGTTTCATAGAGAAACCCTGTCTCAAGAAACCAAAAAAAGAAAAAGAAAAGAAATTTGATGAGTGTCAATCCAGCACAGCTGTTCCTGTCCATTGAATGTTTAGATTGTCCCGACTCTGGCATGTGTGACTAGTAGTCGCACTCTCTTACAAAGTCTCGATGGTTCACTGACAAATACTATCAAGATTTCAGGAGTTTGTGGGCTGGTTGTGAAGCACAGTCCTCGTTAAAAGTCATGTAAACTCTGGGTGGCCTTTCCTTCAGTCTCTACTCTACACTTGATCTCCATACTTGCTCCTGTGAATATTTTGTTCCCCTTCCAAGAAGGAGTGAAGCACCCACACTTTGGTCTTCCTTCTTCTTGAGCTTAATGTGGTCTGTGAATTGTATCTTGGGTATTTGGAGCTTTGGGCTAGTATCCACTTATCAGTGAGTGCATACTATGTGTGTTCTTTGCGATTGAGTTACCTCACTCGGAATATTTTCTAGTTCTATCCATTTGCCCCAGAATTCATCATTTTTAATAGCTGAATAGTACTCCATTGTGTAAATGTACCACATTTTCTGTATCCATTCCTCTGTTGAGGGACATCTGGGTTCTTTCCAGCTCCTGGCTATTATAAATAAAGCTGCTATGTACATAGTGGAGCATGTGTCCTTATTACATGTTGGAGCATCTTCTGGGTATATGCCCAGGTGTCCCACCTGGGGATTCATCCCATATAGAGTTACCAAATCCAGACACTATTGTGGATGCCAAGAAGTGCATGCTGAAAGGAGCCTGATATGGCTATTTCCTGAGAGGCCCTGCCAGAGCCTGACAAATACAGAGGTGGATGCTTGCAGCCAACCATTGGACTAAGTGTGGGGTCCCCAATGGAGGACTTAGGGAAAGGACTGAAGGAGCTGAAAGAGTTTGCAACCCCATAGGAAGAACAACAGTATCAACCAACCAGACCCCCTCAGAGCTCCCAGAGACTAAGCCATCAACCAAGGAGTACACATAGCTACAGCTGCATATGTGGCAGAGGATGGCCTTGCCGTGCATCAATGGGAGGAGAGGTCCTTCGTCCTATGAAGCCCAATAGATGCTCCAGTGTAGGGAAATCAAGGGCAGGAGGTGGGAGTGTGTGGGTGGGTGGAGGAACACTCTCATAGAAGCAGGAGAGAGAGGATGAGATGGGGGTTTCTGGGAGGGGGGAAAACCAGGGAGGGGGGTAATATTTGAAATGTAAATAAAGAAAATATGCAAGAAAAGAAAAAAGGAAAAAAAAGTTATGTAAACTTAAATAAGTTATACTAAAAGCAAGATACTCAAACCCCATCACCTTTGAGTTCTTTTCTAAGCTTACTGTACTGTGTGAAGAGAATGCGCCTAGCTGTCAGTTCTCAACTGTTCTCAACATCTTACTGCTAGGTTGAAACTGACCACAGTGGGAGGCTTTGCAGCACAGAAGGCAGCAAGTGCTAACAAATACATCCCGATCTGATTTATTCTTCTGCTGATGAATTCTTAGTGGAATTCTGACACTCACCAGCTTTATTTCGCTTCAGCTTCAAGCAGAGGTCAGCAGAGTTCCTGGTTCTGTAGAATAACCTTTACTGGAGCCCAGCTGTGTTTGTTTGTTTATGTATTGTCTGTACAGCCTTGATGCTGCCTTAACAGACAGGACTAGGTGTGCAACAAGCCTATATGTTCACCATCTGGACTTCTATGTGAACTTGCTCCTCTGGGCTGAACCACCTTCTGTGTGCACATTCATTTTTCACTTGCACACCTGAGTTGGTTTTACTGATACACAATTTTGGCAAATATCAGCAAAAATTTCTGTAACATCTGCACAAATAGGATTTATGACAACTGCATTTTTAAATTATGTTCTATGAATCATTTATGTCATTAAAATTTAAACATAGCACATGTGCATAGCATCATGTCCCAAAGCAATTGCTAAACACCGACCAACACACCACTCTGTCCACTTGAACTGTCATCTAGTACATGAATCCAGTAACTGATTGCATTGCTAAAATGACTTTGCCCTCTGAATGTGGAATTGGAAATTCAGTGAACAGAAAGAACCATGAGTTTTAAAAGGAACATGTGTGTGAGACTCAACAGGGATAGCTAGAAGCTCAAAGAAATTCTTGTCACCCAGTGAGTATTACAAATATTCATAGTTTGTATCTTTAAAGATTTTTAATTTTATGTGTATGTGTCTTGCCTACTTATATGTACCACATACATGCCTGGTGCCTACAGAGGTTAGAAGAGGACATCACATTCCCTGGAACTAGAGTTAGGAATAGTTCTGAGCCACCATATGGATACTAGAAACCAAACCCAGGTCCTCTTCAAGAACAGCAAGTGCTTTTAACCTATGAGACATTTCTCTATCCCCATACTTTGTATTTTAAATTTGCTATTGGTTTCTGGAGAACTATGGCCCCTAAACTACCACAGTAGATAATTAGAAGAAAGTGTTTGGCCCAGACCATTAGTTCTGTTTATCCACTCTTAGACTGGACACAGAAAGACACATATATCCTATTATTTCAGTTAATTTTTACTCAACTCTCAAGTCTGTAGCACGCCCTTGATAGTACTGACCGATTGTACCATTCTGGTCTGAACCTGCTTGACATCTTGTATGTTAATGAAGAGGACAGAGTGGAGCATCACTCATTTGTTATGACATGAGTGACTTTCTGAATCAGATCTAGTCTCTAAATACTAGAAAAATGTTTCCTCAACAGAACAGCTATGGACACACAGCACACTTCAGTTATTCTACGTTTTCAATATTTCTTCTGCAAGCTCTTATAGTTTTCATAGTCAACATAAGAGTTTATTAGTCTTTCTGTGTTTTGTAGGATATCTGTCTTTCCATCTATCGGTCCGTTTGTCCACCCATCTGTCCATCCATCCATCTATCTATCTATCTTAATTTCCATGACCATTTTCAAGTCGGCAGTGGAATGCTGTTGATTGTAAAAGAGAGCAGGGACTTGCACTGACTCGGAGTCCCCAGTGCACCAGTGTTGGGATGGAAGGGGGGCGTTGTTACTGATGAAGAACCACAGCTTGTATGATTGACCTGTCCCAGCATGCACACCCCTGGAGAGTTTGAGACAAGTTACTGTTTACTCAGTTTTTCATAAAGTGATTTAGAGTAAAAATTAAATGTCTCCTCTGAGACATTTGGGAAGCGACAAGTCCTTCCAGAAGTCATGTACTCATCTCCTAGTTTTTAATAATATTTTAGTTGGCACGTATTCATTGTATATGATACTCAGTTTTGTAGGGACATTGTCATTCAAAGGTAATAATATGCCCTTGAACCCCTCCCTCCTCTAGACAGTGCCACTTCTTCCTTGTCATGCATGCTTGTGTGGCTAGTTTGGAAGAATATCTAATCATACAGTTAAGGTTACAAGACTGAGGAACCATTTGAACTTTTCTGTCACTGGAGGGAAGGT
Organism: Montemys delectorum; assembly: GCA_019843815.1. Lineage (NCBI taxonomy): Eukaryota > Metazoa > Chordata > Mammalia > Rodentia > Muridae > Montemys > Montemys delectorum. The sequence continues at coordinate 11,584 of JADRCD010189885.1, forward strand.
AGACAGTGCCCTATAGTCAAAGTATTATGTTAACAATATTATCATCCCTTAAAAAAAAAAGAAAAAAAAAGAAGACCCGAGCACAGTACACTCTGCAGTGTTCTGAAGTTCCCTTTGAAATTACTTTTTAATTGGAATCCATTCTTCTCTGTGTTGCAATAACAATTAGTGCAGGCAAGCACTCTGTGTCTGAGGTGATAGAATTTGAAGCCTCTCTCTGGTACCTAAAATGAGTGACTGTAAAGGGAGAGAAAGGCAAAACTCAAACCCAACCAAATCCATCAGGATCTTCACCACTGTTCACTCATTCTGAAACCTCCTCTCCTGCTGCCGACGCAGGGCTGAGCTTTCCCCATTACCCAGCCGGAGCTCTGCTCCCCCAGGTGGTGTGTGTGTACCTTAGCAAGGTCTCTGGAACTGGAGGCCGGCCTGGCAAGATGCCCGTGGGATCGCAATGGCTACTCCCAGAGTGGAAGGCTTGGTGCCGGCCAGTCTTTGGAACATTAAAGTGGACACTGGATAGTGTATTATGTGGCGGACTGTCACAAGACTCTACTCAGACCTGCTCTAGAGTTTTAAAAAGCATTTTGATTTTATGTTACCTGAATTCATCATCCTATTTGTAGTTATTTCATGAAAGGGCAATTGTATTTTGATTTGAGGGAAATCATGACTTTTTTCTTTCACACGGGTATAAATATGTAAGCAGAGCTCTTGGCTTTCTCTTTGCTTGTTAATGTGACTATTTACCCAAGTATATTAAGTGATGTTTTTAAGGTCAAGAGAGAAAGCGATAGGAGAGCACTGGAGACGTTGGGAGACCACTGCTCACTCTACATGCCTGGGGAGCTGATTGCCAGCTCGCTCACACCGGTGGCTCTTTCCAACATTCCTTGGTTTGGCTTGTTTTTTTTCTGCTGACCTCAGGGATTTCTATGAAACCTTATGTCAGTTGAATTCCTTAGGTAGGGAAGGTAAGATAGGAAGAGTGAGACTTGAGGTTTACAGGATAGGCAGATTACAAATAGCATTGGATGTCTTTGGTAGCAGATTACCTTGAGCTCTGCTTAATTACAGATTGGAATAGGAAATCATTTTACTTTCTTATATACCATGGTAAAACAATTACACTTTTGAGATAGTGTCAAGACCTAGAGAATTTTGGCAGTAGCATAATCAAATCCTCATCTTTAGTCCATAGCTACTTATTTACAAGCTGTCAGAGAAATGGGCGACATTGCCAGTGGCTTATAGCAGGTCGGTGTCATTTAGACTTGTGTGATTTTTATTTTTCTGTTTGGCATTTGGTGTGTTGGAATATCCCAGGTTCTGTAATAGTCTATAGTTACTGGCACAGGGATTACTTATTCTTGGATACACTTTGTTTTTCACCAGTTCTGATCCTCTCTGATCAGTTAGAAGATTCCAGACCTTCTTATTCTACTGAACAGGCGGGTGAAAATTCTAACCTTGCTTCCTGAGTTACTGTTTCATGGTGAATGTTTCATAAATAAGAATTTACCTTAGGGGATTTGTGAGTTTAATATATAAAGAAGAGTAGATGTAAATTGCTTTGTATTTTTAATTTAAAAAATTTATATTTACAGGAGAGGCGGTAACTGTGAAGATGAGCAGACAGCCTCCAGGAGTCTCTTCTTTTCCTCTGCCTTGTGGGTTTTAGGGATTAAACACATGTCAGCAAGCTTGGTGGCAAGCACCTCCGGCCACTGAGCCATCTCGTTGGCCCTGTTCTTTTAATCTCTGTTTACTCCAACGTCATTTTTTATCATGAGATCTACTGGTGCATTATGGAAATCTGTATATTGTGCTTTTGTTTTTTGATCATCAAACTTAGCACTTTTTATATATTTTAGTACAAATGGGGATATGAAGTCTTATGAGAAAGTCCCTTTGGCCTTATTTACCTGAGTCTAGTTCTCTTCATACTAGAGTCAAGTAGAGACTCAGTGCCCTTGGAGTCTATTCCTTTGTTGTTCTTTATAATACCAATGGCAACATGCTGGTATTGGTGATATTATAAAGAAACATTCTAGCCTTTGTCTTCTTTGTGTGCAATGAGGACTGACCCAGAATGCCCTTTGGACCCATCTGCTCTAAGAAATGCAGCATCTTGGACTGGGCTTTGGCTCAGTTGGTACCACACTTGTTTGGCATGCACAGTGTTCTGCATTCAGTACCTGGCACACCACAGAAGCTGGTCATGGTGGACATACCTGTAATCCCAGCACTCAGACAGTGGACAGAAGAGCATCAGAAGGTTAAAGTATTGGATTCATAACTAACTTTAGTTCATGACCAAACCCCCCAACCCCCCCCCTAAAAAGTCACAAAAGTGTTAATATAAGCCAAAAAAATTAGTGTCTCATAATTTGTTTTAATAAAGCTTTGTCTTCGGTGTTTTCAGATAGCACTTAATTTCAAAGGCTTGATATCATATTTCCAGTAGGTATAGCATTTGATACTGATACTGCGAATGGCCTTGTTAGTGTCAAGTCTAGGTGGGAATGAAGTTTTTCTAAGTACTGAATGTTTTCCATGTTACTCTCTGTATATTGCTTCAAGAATGTCTGTGCAGTCCTCACAGCTACTCTGAGGTTTTATCATTATCCTCCTTGTAGGTGAAAAACAAAAGCTAAAAACCCAAGCAGAGGTACTGGGGAGTCACCTGACTATCTAAGAGTATGCTGGTTTTTTGTATAGGAGATCTATGTACAAAGCCAGGGTTATACAACAGCCTGAGATTTTGTTTCTTAATTTTGCAGTAAGTGTAAGACAACTGGGAGTGTACAGAGACTCTAACCATCAGACTGTCTCCCCTTGTTTAAACTAGATGACCTGAGTGTAAGACCACTGGGAGTGTACAGAGACTCTAACCATCAGACTGTCTCCTCTTGCTTAAACTAGATGACCTGAGTGCTGCTTCAGAGGACACAAAGCCAACTGCTTGCTTCTTCATCTTCAGCTCGCTTTTCACATGCTGTCTTCCAACTGGGGCTTTTCTGGAATACCTTACCAAGAATTGTAACCTACCCTCTGTACACGGAAATATGCCCTTCATCCCTGCTGTATGGGTTCTGGATCCCAGGAGAGCAGCACTGAAGTCCAGAATCCTCTGACATGGACTCTCTTTTTAGCTCATTTTAGGATGGGCGAGAAGAGTAATGATGCTGTCTGTCCAGCACCTTTGGCTCCTGAAATCAGGGCTCAGCTGAATCACTCACAGTTTTCTGGTCTGATCACATTTCTTTCATCCCCTACTTCCCTGTCTTTGCGTGTCATTGGTCATCCTTTCTTCCTCCCACTCCCTCACCTTCTTCTCCCCTTCCCCTCTTTCTTTCTTTCTTTGACAGTTTTTGTCTGTATAGCTCTAGCTGACCAAGGATTTGCTCTGTAGACCAGGCTAGCCTTAAGCTTAGAGATCTACTTGCCTCTGCCTCCTGAGTACTGGGACTAAAGGTGTGTGCCAACATGCCCAGCGTGTGTGTGTGTGTGTGTGTGTGTGTGTGTGTGTGTGCGCGTGCGTGTGTGTGTGCGTGTGTGTGTG
>JADRCD010189885.1:15248-46491 GCA_019843815.1 Montemys delectorum
GTGTGTGTGTGTGCATGTGTGTGTGTGTGTGTGTGTGTGTGTACATGAGTGCATGAGTGCAGTACCCACAGAAGCCGGGCAGCATGGATCCGTTACAGGCAGTTATGAGCCACCTGCGCTGGGTGATCAGAATTGAATTCAGGTCCTCTGCAAGAGTAGCGTGTGTTCTTCTGTGCTCTTAACCACTGAGCGATCTCTTCAGTTACTTGTCTTTGCTCTTGAGGAGATAACTTTAAGCTATCTTCATTTGAGAAGAAAGCAGGAAGGAACTGGTTTGCTAACTGTACAGTACTCTGTCCCCTGGTGAATGATGGCAGCACTTTATTCTGTCCATTTAGGGCTGTTTTGTTTTGTTTTGTTTGTTTTGTTTTGTTTTGTTTTTTACCTGCCTCAAGCAGGGTGTACTCCACAGGAAAGATTTATTCGGTTCTGTACAAAAGGGAAACAAGAATGTGATTTAATTCTATTTACCTAAAATATGTTTTTAAATATTGACAACTTCAGACAAATTGAAATCATGTAACTTTTCTCATCATAATACAATAAAAGTTAAAAAGAAAAAAGAAAAAAAAGGCCCATGGGCAAAAAAAAAAAAAAATTCTTTTGGGCAAGTTATTCTTCTCTAGAGAATTTATTATTTTATGATAGTTATTATGCTTAGTGACGCAGCATTCCTGGCTTTTTATTTTATTTATTTTTTATTTTTTAATTTTTTTTTGGTTTTTTGAGATAGGGTTTCTCTGTATAGCCCTGGCTGTCCTGGAACTCACTCTGTAGACCAGGCTGGCCCCGAACTCAGAAATCCGCCTGCCTCTGCCTCCCAAGTGCTGGGATTAAAGGCCTGCGCCACCACCGCCCAGCTTAAAACTGATTTAGAATTGTTTACAGTAGCAAACATATAGAAGCCATATAATTCTGAAGACTTCACCCTTTAGAAAGGATTTTTTTTTTCTTTTGGTTGAGGACCCAGCCTTTATATACCAGAAAGACAATGGCAGAGTCAGTGTTTGTTCATTGAGATAGGGTCTCTCCATTACACCCTGGTTGTCCTGGAGTTCTCTGGACAGACGAAGCTGGCCTCAAACACACAGAGACCCTCCTGCCTTTGCCTCTGCTGGGATTAAAGGCTGTGCCACTATACCTGGCAGATTCAGTGTTTTAATTGTTCAGACACACACACACACACACACACACACACACACAATCTGTTTTGAAACCGGCCTTTCAGCTTTAGGGCCAAGGCCAAGGTTCTCCTGTGGGTTACGTTGCTCCCTGAGTCATAAGCACTGCTGCCCTCCAAAAGTAACTACACTTCTGGTTTAAAGTTTTCATAAAGGCACTCTGTCCTTACGTGCTGTTTTGTTACCTATCCCAGTAGTTCTTACATGTAGGATTCTCATATTGCATAGTGTGGAGGTTAGCAGAATGGCTAGTCTTGTGCACTCTGAACTAGTAGGTTCAAACATCCTTAATGGGTTACAGCCTGTCAGCCTTTGTATGGACCTCAGCTGCAGGCCCTTCAGCAGCAGGAGCCTTGTCGTATTTGAACTGTGTTTCCAGACATCACCATGAGCATAGACTTCTAGCTATGTCGGGATGCTGCAGGCTAACTGTGTGTGCTCCTGGCTTAGATCTATAACTGTCCACTTCTCAGAACAGTCTTGGCTTTTATAAAGCTTCTGTGGGGATAGATGTCTGTGTTGGGAGTTATTCTTTTCCTTTACAACCTCATAGATACCCAGTACTGCCTGTAAAGATCCACTGTTTCTTTGTAGTGCTATGTCATGGGTCTAAATGTTAGTATTGTTTTGTGAGATGGGTATTTTTTCTTTTCTAGTTAATTTCAATACTTTATATTCAGTTTTCAGCAGTTCGACTATGGTTTCATCCTTTTATGCTTGAGAAACAAACTTTTTTTTCTCTAGCCTGCCATCTCTTTGTGAGACTTCAGTTAAACATACGTGAGACTTCATTTTTTTCAGATTTATTTTTAACAGTGTATATGTGTCTGTGCAACCATATGTGCATATGAGTGCAGTACAGGTGTCTGTGCAGGCCAAAGGCCGCAGCCCTCCTGGATCTGGAGTCATGGACGGTTGTGAGGCACATGACACGGTGTCTAGAACCTACTCAGCTCCTCTGTAAGAGCAGTGCACACTTACCTGCTGAACCATCTCAGCAGCCCAGCTTACACTTGTGCTTTGGTTGCTTAGAGACAGTGATAGACAGAGAGCCTCTTTTGATCGTCTGAGTTGGACTCTCACTGCCTTTTCTCTTCTTCGGCAGGCCTTATTAGCATTTCTTCCTATAGCTAATAAGTCCTAATTGTGTTCCTGACATTGTTAATGGTAGTCTGTAGAAGAGTCTGAGTTTTGTTGATTTTGCTTATGTCAGCAGGAAGTTAGTTTGGCTCAACTCAGACTGGCAGCTGTGCGTCCCAGGCTGAGCAGTAGCTGAAGTCTGGTGCTTCGGCGTCACTGTGGGTGCTCCTCTTACTTCTTCTGAGATAGGTTATCATTATGTACTGCAGACTGGCCTTCCAGCCATGGTTGTGTAACACCTGGCACTTGCTTGGGATCCTGCTTTTTTAGCCTCAATTGACATATACCTGGTATGGAATAAATCCCATGTGTTTAAAGGCTACACTTTGATAAGTTTCAAGATGTGTAAATACTTCTGAAAACATTTTTACAGACAGAATGAGAGAATACCCACCCCCCAGGAGTCTCCTTTCCCCTTCTTTCCAGATAATTGCTGGCCCGTTTCCATCATAGAAAACATCTTTATTCCCCACTCACTTAATTATATTGAGGTTCATCCACATCTCTGCAAATTTCTGTATTCTGGCCTTTATTTTTATTGAGGAGTAGCAATTTATTATATATACGCACCATAGTTTATTTACCCATTCACTTGTTAATGGACATTTCAGTTGTTTCTTGTTTTACAGTTTCTGATAAAATTACAGTGAGCATTTATGCTTTCATTTATCTCAGATAAATACCCAGGGAAGGCTGAGAGAGATAAACTTTTTAATCTCTGATCTTGGGTTCAGATATTGTCTATGAAAATGCAGAGAGCATTGGCGGACCCACTTCTTAGCTTACAAGTAGGCCAGCTCTTTGGATTCCTCACAGCTCTTGCCATGAGGCCCTTGTCTTCCCACATCAGACTTTGGTCAGCCTCCTGACTTCTGCCACAAAGACTGCAAGGAATTTGGGGACTGCATTAAATCTATAGATCGGTTTGGAGAAAATTCCTGTTCTAGTAATGTTGAACTTTCCAATTAATGAGCATGATTTAGCTCTCACTTCCTAATCTTATTTGGTTTTCCTCATCATTGTGCAGTAGTTTTCAGTGTGCCTCTTGTACATAATTTATTAATTTACCCATAAATACTTTATATTTAATGCTACATGACCTGGGTTTTATTTAATTATGTACTTGGCTTAAAAGCCATTTTAAGTTCAAAAAGCAAAATTGACCTGAACATACAAAAAGTTTGGCATGCCCACTGTGCCCTCCTCCACAGTCCCTACTGTGGACATGCTGTCTGAGGGTATACTGAGGAGCACACTATCAGCTTGCTATTCCTCCAGCGCTGCTCTTTACTTAGGATTCATTCTTGCTTTGCACTTTTTTCATTTTGACAAAATATAATACCACCATAATTGTTTAAGTCAGAACTTAGAAGTAGAGACCAGCATGCCCCACCTCTGGTCAACTCTCTCCCACTGTCCATCTATCTCGTTTGTAGAGAGTTTGGTTGTCTATCTCAGGCTCCATCCTGAGTCCACAGGAGAGTAGCAGTGCAGGGTTTTATTTACCTTCCAATGACTTCACCAAGCACAGGCTAGAGTCTGCCCTTAGACAGAAGGCCCCAAAGGGGCACTCTTTGTGCTGACCTCTGTTTTCAACCGTAACTGTCCTTCAAGTCAGCTTGCTCTTCCTTGCTTTCTAGAACCTTCAAATACTTGTTTTCCTCGTTTGATCTAGAGTTCCTGTCTATACCCAAGGAAGGCTCTCTCTGATATGCAGACTTACACTTTGTAGAAACTAGACTCTGACCCACACATTTTCAGGTTTGTGTTTGGTCCCGGGACACTGATGGCCACTGGTTTGAGCCTTGTTTCCAAGGTTTTTCCCTGGTATATAACTTATCCTTTTTGCTCTTTAAATACTCAAGGAGTTTGTTGTTTTCCCTTTCTGAAAGTCTAAAGAGTTGATCAGAATATTTTGGTATCAGTTGCTCTGAGCTGCATTGTGTGGCAGTGTCCTTTAGGAAAAGGTGGTCCATATTGTGTGGCAGTGTCCTTTAGGAATAGGTAGTCCATATTGCATCGGATTGACTGCTCTTAGTTTGGCTTACTTTGGGCTCCTGCTCTCCCCCATGCTGGGACCTTTTTGATTTTCTTCACTCACTGTTTGTCGTGTCATGTGAATTCTCATGACTCTGTGAGGCTTAGGCTTTTACTTCTTTTTACCCTCTGTACTGCAGACATGACCTTTATGTGCTGTTGGGTCACTTTCTAGTTCAGTCTTTGTTTCCAGAGTATCTGCTTTGTTAATTTTTTAGACTTACTTATTTTATGTGTATGAGTGTTTTGCCTGTATATATGTATGTGTGCCATGTGCCCAGAGAGGTCAGAAGAGGATCTCAGAACCATGGAACTTCAGTCAGAGGTGGTTGTAAACCACGTGGGTGCTGGAAACAGAACAACAAGTGCTTTGAACCTCTGAGCCAGCTCTCCAGCCCCTCTTTGTAGATTTTTTTTTAAAAAAAATATCCCTTTGTGCATGTTTAAATTTAGAGATTTTGGATGTGTATCCTTTAAAAAACTGTAGATAATTAGGAGATAGAAAAAGTGGCTTAGAATATTATACAAGTAATAGTGAAAATATACACAAACGTGCATATCGTCTGTATGTGTTCTCTGTGTGTGTATGTGTCCATCTGTCTGTCTCTCTCTGTTTTAAGAGCCTGTGGAAAGAAACATATCCATGAACTTCTCTGGAGAGGAAACAGTAGAATTCTGATCCCATGATCGCCTTGCTCCTTGCCTTTTGTAATCCATCATGCCTTTAAGTGTGAAAAATCTCATCACTCACTTCTTTTAAGTTCTGATCATTTGGAGGAAAGTATATCCTTGTAAAAAATTAATTTCTGATCCTCAGAATACGGGTATATTCTGTTAACTTTTATCTCTATTATCATTCTCTAGTACTTTCTGTGTTTCTTCTGCTTTTCCTCCCACTGACAATGTAGGATACACTTTCTTTACATGTGCATCCTGGCCTAAGGAGGATGCTTTAGTAGTTCATTATAGAATAAGAGATTAGATTTAAGTTTCATTTTTCTCTTGTTCCTCTTATAAAATTGAAAGTGTCACCATTAGTAAGATATGAAGACCTGTAGTTGAAAAGTTGGGTGGTAACTCTTAACCTAATTCTTTAAAGTTTTCAGCCCTCACTAGGCTGTGAGCTGCTGAACTTCACATCCTTTCTCTCTGTCTACTTCTGTCTGCCAGTTTTCAAAGCCTTGAATGTCTCGGCAGCCTTTGCCCTAAGACTTTAAACTCTGCCTGATAGTTTCCTGCTGTGGCCACTTTGTTCTTCAGAATGTATTTAAGGCTTTACCTTTCTTGAAGTCAGTTTCATCTTGAGCTGATTTTAAGATAAGGTTTCTGCAGCACAAGTTTGTAGGTCCCTCTGATAGAATTAACCTGTTTATCGTAGGCAGACAAAACTCTTCTGGAGTCTAGTCAGCTGGCAGTGAAATAGCAATAACTTGAGGTCAGTTGTTTAGTATGCTAGTTTATAAACACTGCCTTGTTTTTTCTTTGTTGGTTGGCTTATCTTTTGGTTTTGGTTGGTGTTTTGATTTGTTTTGTTTTTTCATGGCAGGGGTTCTCTGTATAGCCCTGGCTGTCCTGGAATTCACTCTGTAGACGAGAGTAGCCTGGAACTCAGAAATCCTCCTGCCTCTGCCTCTTGAGTGCTGTACCACCACTGCCCAGCTATAAGCAGCATTTCTTTTTTTCTTTCTTTTTTTTAATAAGATGTATTTATTATTATACATAAGTACACTGTAGCTGTCTTCACACGTGCCAGAAGAGGGCATCAGATCTCATTACAGATGGTTGTGAGCCACCATGTGATTGCTGGGATTTGAACTCAGGATCTTCTGAAGAACAATCAGTGCTCTTACCCGCTGAGCCATCTCACCAGCCCTTAAGCATTTCTTAATGCCCTGTCTTACAGTGTAAGATTCAAAGCTTTGATTGAATGTCATGCACAGGCTTCTGTTGTGATTTCTTACAAACATCTAGAGTTTTTGTTCCAGCTAAGAACTCCGTGGTCATTTTGTTACTAATAGCTGTTGCCTATGCTTCATCAACTGTGGCTGAAAACAAGGGTGTTCTTGTGAAACTGGTTTTTGTGCTAAAGAAATATTGCTAGTTACAAGAGATAAGTGAAGTCATATATTGTCTCCGCCTCTGAATGGTTTCAGTAACTGGCTGCATGAAGACCTGGTGTGAATGAGTTGGGTGGTCACTTTATGGCACACCAAGAAAAATATTCATACTTTAATTGAAGATCTTAGTTTCTTTAGCTCTATGAATTTGTTACTAAGAAATGTTGAATTATCCAAGTATTTCTAATATTTATTTATAACTTAAACGTGGTTTGTCTTTAACTAAATATATAGTTGGAAACATTTTTTGAATTCAGTTCTTTTAAAACTACAAATTTCATCAGAAGGCTTTTCATATGTCAAGTTAAATATTGGTTTAGGTTTAACGTGACACAAGTTGGATTTCATCATTTACATTAAAGGCAGCACAATTTCCATAATTAAAGTTTGTTCTTCCTGGCCTTTTCCCCCCAGTAAAAATGTCATACTTTATGTGTGCAAGGTTCTATAACTGCCAGTAGAGGGCACTGTTGTAACACAAGAGAAACGTATTGCTTCGCCCAACTCCTTGTCTGCCTTTGCAATTTGCAGTGGTTTTAAAAGCAATATTCTCTATGTAATTAAAATCAGTTCTCGGTATAATTAGCAGTCGAGCCATATTCTTTGTGGCAGAGTTTGTTTGTGGATGGAATTATTTTTTTAAGTCTGCGTTCATCTATAGCCAAGTGCCTAAACTGCCCCCTATTAAAATATAGGAAGTTGTGTTGCTTTTTATCTGCACTAAGCAATGCTGGAGATGGAAATGTATAGAAATTACTGTAGATTTCATTTAGACCCTACGAGCTAATTATCCAGTAGGGAACGCTTAAAATTCTTGGTGCTAGCGGAGTTAATGTGCTGCAGTCATCAGAGGAGTGGTGAGGTGCCCAGTGTAGTAACGAAGGACTGCTGATTCTGTACTAGTGTTCTGCTGATGAAAGAAAGCTACTGATCAACTTAGCAGGTTTGCTAATAACTTTCTTTTCATGCTTACTTAAAATCATATGCCATTGATACAGTTATCAAACGACTAAAAAGTGATGTGGAAAGATGGCTGCAGCTGCCTCTCTTGCTTAAGGCTCGTAAATGTCATTTGGAGCAACTAAATGTGTACTCATGGCCTGACCACTGCCGACTGCTGGAGGGCAGTGAGACTAGAGAGTCCAGCCTGGAGTTCAAAGGTCGGGCACACTTCATAGCTTTATGGTTTGCCTTCCCAAGTAGTCTAAAATTAAGGAAAATTATTTCAAGGCCAAATTATAAAGCCTCTTCTCATCTTTTGAACTGAAACGTTACGACTAATATTTTGAAATTATTTCGTTGTGTGCTTTAAAATTGCAAGGGAAGTTTAGTTGAGAATCAGAAATCTTAGTTCTATGAGTAGCCTTGTAGTATGAAGGAATGAACATTTCCCTGAGAGTTTTCTTTAACTACATGAAGCACTTTAGTTAGAAGGCCCGTGGTAGCACAGGTAGCTCTGTCTGGAGACAGGCTCCTAGAAGTGAAAGCGGGCTCAGGTCAGCTCCTTCTGTGCCTGCAGGCTTCGGAAGCAGAGTAGGCCTTGCCATTCTGATTTAGCTCTTTACGCTGAGTTTTAAAAATGTGGTGTTAACATTGGAGAGGAGAGAGAGACTGTTTAAGGACACTGTCATAATATCTTTTAGATATTAGTCACTGGAGGTGTAATTTTAGAATATTTGAGTTTAAAGTGAAAGCTGAAAAATTCAGGGTATAGTAAGGAAGGATTCTGCTGCTTTGCACGGAGTTTCTCTGACGTTGTAGCTGTCCCCAAAGGAAGACATTCAGTTTCTTTCCCGTTGGTCCCCTGCTCCTTTGTGCTTCATGGGACTTCTTAAGACAAAAGCCTTGCTGTTTCTTGTTTAAAATATATTAGGTAGATTAGAAAAAAAAATAACCGAATGTTGTTTGCCTGGAAGCATAAAACTGTTGCTTTCCTATTTGTTATGACCAAAGAGGGAATAAAGCAAATTTTTCTTTTGTTGGAGCATTTGTATTGAGTCCTGGCTGCATTGTCTTGTAGTGGCGATCGCTGCCTTCTCTCCCACAGAGGCTATCATAGGTTTTAGTCTGGGCTGTTTGTATTCGGCAAGGTCAAGATAAGTTTTATCTGCACAGATAAGTCAAGTGCATTAGGATCGATAGGCAATAGTAAAATTCACTGAAAATATTATTGCCAAGTTCTTAATGATTTTTAAAGCTGTAAGCTTGTCATGTGGAATATACCCATACTGTTTTTTATTTATTTGAATGGCACTGAAAGTGTCATTAATTATGCAGGCTTTTTAAAGAGACAGGAACCGATTAAAAGAGCATTTCGAAAGCCATGTGTTGCTCCAGTTTTAAACTTGCCCTGATGAAGTCTGAGAGGCTGCTTGTTTTTCTTTTAAAGAAAATGGCAAAAGAATAAATATTATAGAAGGCATTTATAAATTAAAAACATAACTTGAGTTTCCTTGTTAAAATAATCACTTTGGACTTTGTATAGATAGACATCTTACCCAGGGGCCTTGGCGCAGATTTTGGTTTCCTTAGCTGAGGAGCTCTGGTGGGAAAAGAGACCTATCCTACAAGGAGCTGTGAGGAGCTGTGAGGAGCACTTTGTGTGACAGAGAAGACGGACAGAACTCAGACACTTTTACTAGTTTGTTTTTAACTCAGAGGAACACCTTTCTGATACGTTAAGGAGTTTTGAGTCTGTTTGTTTTGATTTTCTGCAGGTAAGACGACCATCACCGTAGGACAAATGGACCTAGGATTTATTTATTTCCTCCTTGGTAGTGGTTCTGCGAGATGCCTCCCATGGAGGAGCCACCTAACAGGTGGAAAGCACTCTCTCAGAGAAGTTACATGTCGTGGTGGGTTTTCTTTTCCAGTGTTAAAAATAACACTTTCCACACTTTCCAGCCCTAGGATTCCGTATTTTGTTATGGCTGTATGAGTTTACACTTCTCAATATCTATCCCTCTTGCTCATTTAGAGATCAGTTGGTGGCTTTCTCTTGCTTTAAGGGAACTTTTCTTATCTTAGCGGATAATTGAGGTAAGGAGACAGGTGTTCCTATTCCTACTCAGGAGACCATGTCAGTCATTGCCCCAGAACTGTGCCTCTTGTCTTCTTTCCTCTCTCCTCTCTCAGTACTTAATACAATTATCTGACCACTTAAGTAAAAGTTATATAAATACTTGACACCCTTCTAGTAACTGTTAGCATTTTCTTTAAACATTCCTATAGACGATGATCCTTGGCTCGTACTCTTCTTAATTCTGATAATGTGGCCCACACAGCCACCAGGGTAGCGATCCATTTTTCTGGCTAAGGAATGACAGTGTTTCCTCAACACACATACAAAAAAAAAAATAAAAACAACAAAAAAAAAAACAAACAAAAAAACAAAAAACACTGTGTTTTCTTTCTGGATCCTCTAGATTGTTCTGTGAGAGAGAGAAAACCCAAAGGCTGTGGTGGCCTCCTGGGCTGAAGAGCTGCTTGGAGCGCCGGCCCTGGCAAGCATGCAGGGTGCCGTGGCTCCAGCTGAAAAGTTACATGAAAGACAAGTTGATGTCTCTTTTCAGAGTTATCTTTGTGTGGCAGGCCTAATGTACCACTAAGAGTTAGAGCTTTAAAAACAGAACAATGGTCCTTTTAAAATATAGTTAGTGTAGTGAATTTACCCCCAAACTCTCTGGTGTCTCATTACTCAAAAAAAGAAAAGAAAGAGGAGAAACTGTCCTGCCAGCAAAGAAGTGCATTGGGAAAATGGCCACTCTCTTTGAGAACATTTTAATTCAACTTTAATCAAGAGGGCAATAAAAGAGGAAACATTTTAAATCTTGGTGTTTTCTTATAGGACTGATTTTACTGATAGAAAATAGACTGCAAACAGCAGCGGAAGCTCCCAGTGCGGCAGGACGGAGTCTGTAACTGGGAAATGAGGTGGTTTCTATGCCTAGGGCTTTGCTTTCTCTGTAGAAGCCAGGGACATACCTACTGACCAGAAGCAGACATGTTACATGTGGAAAATAGCTGGGAGCACTCTTTATAGTTACCTTTTCTTTGTTCCAGAGTAATTGTTAAATTAAAATTTTAATAAGAGAAAAATGAGAGTACTAAAACAATCTGAAGTACATTTTAGACTTTTTAAATAATTGTTTCCTGAAAACAACACTTGAGCTTCATGTTTGACAAACATATTTTAAACTGGGAACCTGGCTTTCTGTAAGCTGAAGTGGAAATTTTTATATAAACTTACTTGGGGCAAGAAAGTCTAGGTGTGAGTATTTCAAGAGTGTGTTTTCTAAACATTTCTTGTTGGTTTCATTAGAAGACAACTTATTGTTGAAAGAGTTAGCTGCTGAATTGTTGCTTTAGGAGAGATTGTTGATATGTGATGTTCATGGGACAAGAGAAAAGGATGGTATAGAAATTAGTGTGTGGTAGTTGTGTATAGTCATGAATGTAAATTGTTATGTTGTGTCCTGTATAATCTGTGCATTTGGACATTGACACATAGTTTCAAAAGTTATGAAAGTTCCTTGGTTTAATTATTGTTATCACTGGAGAGATGGCAAGATCCTCATTTCTACCAAAATCTTCACCTGTGCCTTAAGTGCTTTTCCACTTCATAAAACTCCACACATAGGCCGCCCGCACGCTGGAAAGCTTCTCCCTGTAGAGCTCTGGAAGTAGCAGTGCCAGGCTGCCTCCCCTGCCTGCCTCCTTTATCCTCGCAATCTAAATAACTCTGTCATCTTGGCTTGGGAACTCTCTGGAGTTCCCTCCCCAAACTGCTCACCTTGCTGTCTGCTCGTTCGTTTCCAGTGTCGATCCCACACCTGATGTCTATTTTTGCTGTTGCCTCCCTTCCTCGGGTTGTTCATTTCTTTATAATGTGGCTATTGCTCCTGTCACCTCACCACACGTCTACTCTGAAGCCTCATAGAGGACACGAGGCAGTAGCAGAGTCTGCGTCCTCAGAGGTAGTTAGTACTGATTTTATGTGTTTCTGAAAAGATAGTCTGAGTGTGTAGCTTTGGGACTGATCGTGGACCTCGTGGGGGTGGAGGTGAAATACTTAGAAGCCTTGCCATTCTTTTCATGATTGACTGTGTTTGCACTTATTGGTTAGTTAATGTCTCAGTGTTTAAAAACCTGAGTCTGATAGCCCCATTTCTTAGCCTAAAATTGTCTGCAAATGTCAAAGAAAACATTGTTGTAATTTCTTGCTCAATTCTTGAAGGCACAAAGGGGGAAAACATTTATAGTATTTTGGCACCTGTTTATTTCTAAATCCTTGGGCTGTGAACAAAACACGATGTCATATATAGTGGGACTTGGGGTACTACTTTAATACATTAACAATACACATGCTTCCCTTTAGTAATGTGCCACAGTAAAAATGTGTTGTTGGGGCTGAGATGGCTGCTGAGTCCTTTTGAGGAAGGGACTTGACCAAGAACTACAAAGCCGATTTGTGACAGAAATAGAGAACATGGCCTTTAATCACATGACACATGCCTCCTCCTTCGGAATCTCCTGTGTTATTTTGAAAACGGCTGGCCGAGAGAAGCCCAGATCTGATGGAAGTTTAGCTCGTGTCTCTGTCTCCTTGTGTCATGGTTCCCTTGTGGTAGACTCATTGTACTTTAAAATCACTATATTTTTCTGTGTGCATTTGAGTGAGTAGTACATGCCACTGGTGTGCATAATGAGAGGCCACAGGTGCTGTGCCTCTGACCTCATGCTGCAACGCATGCTAAATACAACCACAGGGGCATGCATGGCGTGAGCAAGAATTTCAGAACTGTTAGTGACAGCGGGAGCGCTTGAGTAAGGCTTCTTGGCTCTTATTCCAGAAGCACTTTAGAGACTGAGGTTCCAGAATTATGACTTGAAGGCCAGACCTAAACTACTCAATGGCAAGACCCTCAAATTTTGGGAGCCCTTTAAAAGAGTAATATATAAAATTTCAGATATAAAAACTGATTAAAATGCCGGGCAGTGGTGGTACACGCCTTTAGTCCCAGCACTTGAGAGGCAGAGGCAGGTAGATTTCTGAGTTTGAGGCCAGCCTGGTCTACAGAGTGAGTTCCAGGACAGTCAGGGCTACTCGAAAAACCAAAAAAAAAAAAAAGCTGATTAAAATACCTGTCAATAATATAATAAATAAAGGCTGTGAAATGTTATGTAACACTAAAAAAGGATCTTTGGGAGCACAGAGTGTAGAAGAATCTCTCAGATGTCAAGTAATGATCAGTTAGACCACGGTTGGTCGGGGAGGAGTGCTTACCACAGTCTTCTGTCTTCATCTGAGTATGTCCAACTTGTCAAGAGCCACATTTGTAAATGGATATGCTTTGTGTATATTTTTTCTTATTGTTCTTGTTGGTGGTTGGTTGTTTTTGTTTCTTTGGTTTTTTTTGTTTTTGATTTTTGGGTTTTTTTGTTGTTTTGCTTTTTTTGGTTTTGGTTTTTGTTTTGTTTTGTTTTTTGAGACAGGGTTTCTCTGTGTAGCCTTGGCTGTCCTGGAACTCACTCTGTAGACCAGGCTGGCCTCTGCCTCCCAAGTGCTGGGATTAAAGGCGTGAGCCACCACCGCCCTGCCATTTTGTTTTGTTTTTGAGTCAGGGTCTCTTTCTATAGCCCTAGGTGTTCTGGAACTCACTTTGTAGACCAGGCTAGCCTAGAAATAAGAGCGATCGATCCACATGTCCCCATTCCTACCCTCCAGTGCTGGGACCAAAGGCGTATACCACAATGCTAGGCCCTATGTATTATACTTTGACTAAAAGTTTTAAGTCCTATCTGTAGTCCAAAGGTCTTTAGCTTCTAGGTAGACTATAATTGATTTCAGTGATTTATCCTTGTAAGATATTTGGGTTATTTCATATGATATACAGAAATCTTTCTGATTTGAAAAGCTTAAAAATGCATAATATGTATAATTCACCTGGTAGGGCGGTTTATTCCTTGAAACTTACCATTCAGGAGGCAAAGGCAGGCAGATCCATAAGAAGTTTAATGTGTTCACGTTTGGAGCTTTGTTTTGGCTTTTGTATTTTGTTTAGAGAAAAGGCCTTACTAATGTAGTCCATAGTGAGTAATGAAGAGTTATTTTCCCTTTGTGCCTTTGTTTGTTTGCTTTAAGAGAATACACCTTTAGTATAAAGGGATCTTTACCAATATGAAAACAACAAACTTACAGCGCTATGGACTTGGCATGAGAATGCAGATACAGGTTGATTCTCTGTCCTGTGGGCACAGCTGTTCACCCTTCTGCTTTCCGTTGTGGCTTTTTGATTTAGAGACCCTCTTTATAAGTCCAAGTCTTAAGCAGCGTGTGTTGTTGAGATAGTAGTGAATTTGGTGGAACATATACTTAGACATTCAGCATTCCTTTGCAAAAGTTCTTTGTAGTCATAGATTTGGGGTAAATAACCCTAGTACAAAGAAGCCCAGGCATCGCGGCTCTCAGCCTTCTGTGCAAGGTGGGAATGGGGACCTCACTGGAAATGGTAAATGGCCTTCATTGCCCACCGTTTGCTACCTGAAGCCAGGTGTCTTCTAATGACTATGATCACCTTGTGCATTTCTGCAGCACGGGTTAGGCTCTGGAGTGTGGCAGTGGTCATGAGCAACCAAAGCCATACAGGGATCCTGTCCAGTACCCTAGGACTCCCCAGCAGTGCTCCAGTGCTGACAGACATTGACCATGGGTTTTACACCATCTGCACTCTCTCTGGTTGTAAATAGGTGTCCTTTTGTTGCCATTGGTCTTGTAAGAGCAGACCTTCATACGTGTACTCATGTTCACACAGTTACTTCTCTACAAAGCAATGGTGCCTCCCCATGCCTTCTAGTCCCCAGTGCATACATTTCCCGAACACCTTCTATTCTGACCACCCAGGTCATTAGAATCAACTCCTTGCTGATTAGCATACCTCATCTTCTACAAATCCATTACATCACTGACTGAGGAGCAATGAGATTAATTACAAAGTATTCACTTTACCAAAAACTTCTCTAAAAGGCAATATTTATTAATTAATTACTATTATTACTTATTAATTAACTTTTCCTACACCTGACTTGATAGACTTCAGTGTCTTCAAGAGCTGCCTATAATACCCTACGTCAACATATCAACAATTACATAATGCTCTTTAGAAGATCTATATGCTGTAAAATAGTGTGATCTAACTAAATTAACAAATACCTAAACAATAGACATTTATCTCCCAAATATACAAAATAGACAGCAAGTTTTGACACAAAATTTAACAATAAAGTGTGATCTTAGTAAATGTGTCTGTAATATCAAATAGATGTTTGTATACATTTTCAAACAGAGAGAACAAGACATCTTTGGTCTCTGGAGGCCCTCAACATCAGATATATTAGCAACTGTTCATTTAAATGTAGTGCTCATCATTCTAAGGGATCATGTTGCTGTCGCATTGGCAGAGTGATGGGATAGGAGCCCTGAGGTGAGTTATCTCAAGTCCATCTTTCACAGTATTACAGTGCTGACCTGGAGCTTTACACAGGCACAGCCTTTACTGTCCACCACCTGAAATCCAGTTCACTCTGTGACTTGGAATAAAACTGCCTTCCTTCTCCGCACTCCACTTAATAAAAACAAAAGCGGAGCTACATATCACAGCTCTTGAGCAGAGCAATGACTAGAGACTGTTTAAATCAGATGCTGGTCAGCTTTGGCTCTCATACTGCCTGCTCCTGAGGGTTCAGAGGTGTGTCCTTGACAGTATAACCTAAGACTTAGTACCAAGTTCCATCCAACAGGGATTGATTGACTGGGCTTGCACCTCAGCTTGACATTGCAAACCACACAGCTCTGATTTGTCTGCAAGTTTTCAAACATAATGGCTTCCCTGCATGAGTCACTATTTATCTAGATTACAGAAAAGTAGTTAGAAATGTAAGAGTCTGTTTGGGGGTTTTGTTTGTTTGTTTTGTTGTTGTTACAAATTTTGAGAGGCATTTTAGTTAATCTGTGCCACGGCACACAGACCTGCTTTCAATAGAAATGCTGAACTCAGTGTATTTGATTTCATCTTTACTGCTAGGCATACCTATACCCCCACAGCAGGCCTTGCCTTCTTAGACACTGGGTCTCTGGATAGGATCTTAGGGGCTAACTGGCCCAGATACCTCATATTGTGGTCAAGAAAGCAAAAATGAGTGTATAAGATTTGGTCCTTAGGATGATAAAGTGTCTTTGAAAGGCCTTAGGGAGGCACCATCATAACTTAAGGCACAGAGATTTGGTGAATGGAGTATGTGCTGGACATAGATGCCTTCATCTAAGTCCTCACATCATGATTCCTAAATCATGCGACAGTGGAGAGTGAATGCCAATGGTGTACAAACCCTGCTTGAGTGACGGCTGGCGGCTGCAGCAAATAGGGATTTTCAGAGCATATGAGACAGTGAATGCCTAGATTACTGTCCCACAGATGGAGTCTACTTTACAATCACAGATGCAGGGAAGTTACAGGATGGCGATGAAGAGTTTCCAAAGAACTGTCATAGTAGCCTTGTTGCCTATTGGTCAGTTTCTGTGTGTATGTGTGGGTTGTTGTTGTTTTGTTTGTTTGTTTTTCCTGAACTATGTTTGGCCATAACTTGTAGATATGCCACTTTTGGTTTTTCGAGACAGAGTTTCTCTGTGTAGCCCTGGCTGTCCTGGAACTCACTCTGTAGACCAGGCTGGCCTCAAACTCAGAAATCCGCCTGCCTCTGCCTCCCAAGTGCTGGGACTAAAGGCGTGCGCCACCACCACCCGGCACTACCTTTCTTGGAAGCAACTTTGTGTGTGTTTTCTTAAAATGGAGAATTTCTGATACAGAACAGTACTATTGTAAGTCAGGAAATTGACACTGGGACACTTCACTGCTACTATCTGATCTGTCAACTATACTCAGATTACATCATTTGTTCCATTAATATCCTTTAAAACAGAAGGAAAAGAATATCTGCCTGCCTCAGCGTTTGCAGGTTCCCATGCTGTGTGTGTGCTGTGTTCTTGTTTTGTTTTTGTCTTATAATAGAAGAAAGAGTTTATTCGGGGCTTACAGTCTCAGAGAGTTAGAGTCCATGACCATGCATGGCATGCATGGCAGCAGGTAAGCAGGCAGGCATGGTGTTGGAGCAGTAGCTAAGGGCTCATGCCTTGATCCACAAGCAGGAGGCACACTGTGGTGTGCTGGCAACTTAAGTTATTCTAGAGAAGTTCCTCAGTTGTCCTTGCCCTGGTGATCATGATACTTCTGAGGAGAATTCACATGTGGAAGAGAGTTTTTATCAGAAATGTGTGGAAGTGGTGGCATGTTCTCCCTGTGTCCTATCACAAGCCTCTTGGTGGAGATTTTAACTTGATCCCAGTGTTGTCTGCCACCCTCCTTCCTCTGTCCCTCTCTCCTTCCTTCCCTCCCTACCTCCCTTCCTTTCTTTGTTTCTTTCCTTTTTTGAAAAAAATCAAGTTCTTGTTTCCCTTTTTGTCATTGATATCCATTGTATGGAGGCATCTTTGAGACTATACAAATTTGTTTCTCCTCAGACCTATATGTACATGTAGTGAGTGGATACTCATTTCCCTGTTTGTAAGACAGGGCAACCTCAGCTGTTGCTCCTCAGACATCCTTTTATGTTTTGTATGAGACTCTAGCTTTTGTGTGAGTCGCTCATTGGCCTGGAACTTTGCTAGTCCACACTGGTTGGCCAGCAAGCTCTAGGAATCCACCTGTCTTTGCCTCCCATCTTGCCGCAATGCAGATTATAGGCAAACATTACCACATCTGGCCTTTTCTATGGGTTCTGGGGATCAAAGTCAAGTCCTCACATCTATGAGACAAACACATTACCCACTGAGCTGCTTCCCCATCCCTCTCAGTTTGTTAAAATATTTATCTGATGTAATTGTCATCTCCAAGGCTTACTGCCTCAGTCTGCTAACCTAGTCCTGGAAGCTTCTAGCCTCTGTACAGTCTTACCTAGGCCTAGAATGTTTTCAGCCTCTGAGACATTGCTGAATATACTCACCTTCTCTAGTTCTTTTCTAGTTCTTTCAGAACTCTGGCTGGTTGATTCAAATCAGCTGTTCTGGTTCACATTCCTCTCCAAGCTAACTGATTTCATCTGGCTTCTCTCTCTCTCTTGCTCTCGCTCTCACTCTCACTCTCTCTCCCCCCCCCCCACACTCTTGCTCTCTCTTGGCCTCTCCTGAATTGTTCTGCTTGGCCTCATACCCCTTTAGCAATATATTCTAATCTTCCGATTCCTTGTCATTGTCTGTCTCATTCTCCTTCAGCCTGTCCCTAAAGCTCTCCTGGTAAACCTGCCTCCCTTTTCCGCACTCTCTCTGCTCTGCTCCCTTAAGTTGCCTCCCTTTCCTCTTTCTTCTCATGAGAGTTGGGCAGATCCTATTCTATCACATTGTTCTCTGATTCATCACTTTGTCTGCTACTTAATTTGACATCACTTTCAAACGTAGTACTTCCTTCTACAAACTAACTTTACCTTCATTATTTGGGATTAAAGATGTGTGCTAAGGGTGTGTCTGTATTCCAGCCAGAGGAATTAAATAAAGGTGTGTGCTAAGGACTGAGCCACACCACAACTAGAAACAGCTTTTCCAGTAACCAACACAATTTTGGGGCTCACAGTGTGATCAAATATCCTGCGACATTTCCCCTTTTTTGTCTAAATTGTACACAGATTAACTGTATCTGTGTGTGTGTGTGTGTGTGTGTGTGTGTGTGTGTGTGTGTGTGTGTTGAAAGCCTGGTAGCTCAGAGTGGCAGAAAAAGCACCTAGCTGACCTTCCTACTCCACCAACATCCCAGAAGGAGGAAGCTTCCCTCCTCTTCTCCTCCACACGGTCTTAAACACCCTTTACCTCCAAGGCTCTCCTGTCTTGTTCCTGGATTTTCTGATGCTCACTCCTGTCAACTGGTTGCTTGCTCCACCTCTTTACCTATCATTGACTTTATTTAGCTCTTATTTACAGAAAGTTCTTGGGTGAAAGGTGTGTACCAGGCCTGAGACACATGACAATCACTTGTTTACAGTAAACAGAAATCTCTTGAGTTAAAGGTGTATGCTATGGTTGAGCTGCACCACAACAGAAAGCAAGGTTTTTTTCCCCATAAGTAACACAATCTTGGGGTTCACAGTGTGATTAGGAATTCTATAGCAGTTATTATTGACAGTTGCTGGATAATTGGCACAGTGCCAATTTTTTTTAAAAAATTTACCTGGAATTAAACCTGGTTCATGCCATACATGTCCTAGATCAATAAGATATATCTCCACCAGGATGGAAGAGTCCTCATTCCATCCATCTTTCTATATGGTTGGTTGACACAACACTGCAATGGAAATTTCTTCTTGTGCTGCTTAGGTGTGCTCTTGAGTATATCCCAAGGGTATAAGCAATTAAAATCTTGGCCTCTAATGGGTGCTGTTGTGAAGTAGTAGAGTAAACATTTTGGGTTTAGTGGGAGGTTCTTAGATCATTGGGGTATGAGGTAGTTCATGAATGTGTTACCTCTTGAATTCATGCTAATGGATTGTTACAAAAACAGACAAACAAAAAACCAAGTTTGGCTCTGCTGGATCTCTTGATCTATATCTGGTTAAAATAAACTAGCCTGCCTCTGTCGACTTCCATGAGGTGACATCATTCCCCAACTTCACTTAGAGGTCAAACCACTCACCTCCTACACTTTGGCCCTCCAAACTGTTAACTAAATACACCTTTCTTTATAACTTTGCTACCTCAACTATTTAGTTACAGTAAGAGAGTGCTGGCTCTTTAAAGATACAGGGTCTTTCACAATTTTTATTTGTGTATTATTAGTGTACACTGGAGATTCTAGTATATTAGTCTCTATTACTTTCATTATTTACTATGGTGTTTCCATTGTTTCTGAATTCACCCATCAGGCTGAGCTCCCTTCTGTGTTCTTTGATTTGTTCTCTTACTTAGCACTTTCTTACCTCTTGGCCCAACAAGGTTGTCCAGTTTACTCTTGTACTACACATCCTTAGACCTGGAATTTCCCCCAAAGAACCCTGGCTCCTGTTTTTCAAGAACAGAATTTAGAATTCTAGAATTGGGGTACTGGGCTTGGTAGTGCTGTGTGGGGAGATTATGGGAAGGAAGTGCCCCCAGCCTTGCTGAAGGAAGTACCTCTTTGTGGAGGATTCAGAGTGTTAAGTGCCACTTCCAGGTCATCGTCTCTGCTTCAGGCTTGTGGTTGAGGATGCCAGGGTCCAGCTTCCTGCTCCTGACGGGTTCCTGCCATGCCTCCTCATTGTGCTGGCCTCCTAACCCCCTGGGCCTGCAAAACAAAATAACCTCTTTATTCTGTAAGTCTCTCTGGCCGTGGTGTATGGTCATCTCAGCAGCAGACAGGTAACCAATGCAGAAGCTGTCCAGAGATGTCCCTGAGAAAAACCTGGTCATGGCTTTGGAGGAATGGGGAAGGCTTGGGAATGTTGGACTAGAAAAGCAGTGGCATGCGCTAAGCAGCTCAGTGGGCCATTCTCGTAGAATCCTGGCAAACAGAGGTGCTGAGAGGAATGCACAGTAGATGGCCGGCTCAAGAGACTTCAGAGAGGAACACTACCAGTCACTGACTAAGAGGACGACTGACATTTTGGCAAAGAATATGGCTGCCTTCTGCCCATGTCCTAAAAATTTGTCTGAGGTTACATTAAAACATAATTGGACTAATTTCTTTGGTGAAAGAAATTACAAGACAGCAAACAACGCATTGAGCCTGTGGTATGGTTATTCATCCATTGCAGGTCTACAATGAAAAAGAGCAAGTGAGTCAGAAAAAATAGAAAATGTAATTTGGACAGAAAAAGAACTCTAGGAAACTTAACAGTACATTCAAGGGCTGGGCTGTGAGACTGTAATTCTTAAGGAAATTAATGCCATTATGGAGAGGCCTCCTGGGGCCTGGAGAGGTGGCTCAGTAGCTAAGAGCACTGCTCTTCCAAGAGATCCTGAGTTCAATTCCAGCAATAACCTGGAGACTCAGAACCATCTATAATGAGATCTCATGCCCTCTACTGGTATGCAGGTGCAAATGCAAATAGAATCCTCATATATATTAAGTAAATAAATAAGCCCTCATCCTTTAAAAGAGAAAAAAGAGGCTTTCTGCTTTGCACTGGATCAAAGGTGATCTTGGGACAAGACCACACCCAGCTAAAGTTTCCAACTTTTGAAAGAGACTCTAAAGGGTTTTCTACTAGAAATCACCTACTGTTGCTGATGCAGTTCATGGCCTATCCCAAGCTGGCAACCAAACTTGGCAGTATTATTCACATGGTACTTGCTGGAGACATGAGGGTCATAGATTCTTCTCCCAGGGTTTCAGAGAGCTGTTGAGGCCGGGCAACATGTGTTAAGGGAGTCTCTTGTAAAGAGACTATACAATGTGATCATGTGAAGCTGTGAAAGTGAAGCCTGGGTTGTAGTGGAGATCCCAAATGTTGAAGAAGCCAGAGCCATGAGGCATCTACTTAGGAGAGCTGCACACAGGGAATGGACCCAGCCACGCACAAGAGAGGCATATTGCAGG
Source organism: Montemys delectorum (assembly GCA_019843815.1). Lineage (NCBI taxonomy): Eukaryota > Metazoa > Chordata > Mammalia > Rodentia > Muridae > Montemys > Montemys delectorum. The sequence continues at coordinate 36,339 of JADRCD010189885.1, forward strand.
CAGCAGAGCTTCAGGGGCTGAACCACCTATGTACTTGGGAACTAATCCTAGACGATGGACATAAAGCTGGAGAATTTGGAGTTTTCCCTGTTGGGATTTAGTTTTGCTATGGTCCACTATGCCCCCAGTCCTCCCTTTTGGAATGGAAATGTTTATTCTGTGCCTTTGTATGTTAGAAGTGTGTAATTTCTTTTATTCTACAGGAGATGATGGTTAAGAGATTTCCTTGGGTCTCAGAAGAGACTTGGGACTTTTAGACAGTCTTGAGACTGTGAAGGCTATGGGGACTAATTTTGCATTCTGATGTGGCCATGAGTCTGGGAGCCCAGGACGTAGAGTATGAGATTTGAGTCAGAAATGTCCTTTACAGGCTCCGGATTTGAACAGCGGTCCCAGGTGGTGGCGCTGGTTGGGGGGTGCCTTGCTTTAGGAAGCACTTCTGGAAGTGAGCTGTGGGAATGGCTAGCTTTGCCTCCCTTCCAGTTTGCCCTGTCCGCTATGTTTAGTTGAAGTAGTGGCTGCTCAGCCTCCTGCTCCTGCTGCCATACCTCCTGCTTGCTTTTGTTTGTTTATTTGTTTTAGGGTTTTTTGTTTGGTTGGGTTTTGGGGTTTTGTTTGTTTGTTTGTCAATTTGATAAAAGCTAGAAGTGATCTGAGAAGAGGGAACTACAACTGAGATAATGCTTTCCTAAACTGGCTGATAGGCAAGCCTGTGGAGCAATTTTCTTGGCTAGTGATTGATTTGGGAGGACCCAGGCTATTGGTGGGGCCGCTCCTGGGCAGGTGGTCCTGGGATAGAAAGAAGCATGCCAGAAGGATCAAGTGCCTACGCGGCAGTCCTCCATGGCTTCTGCTCCAGTTACTGCCTCCATGTCCTGCCTTTAGTGTCTACTCTGACTTCCTGGATGATGGACTGTAATCTGTAAGCCAAAGTAAACCCTGCTTCCCAAGGTACGTAGGTTATGATATGGTATCAGTGCAAAGGAGCTCTAACTAAGACGAGGTACAGTGGCAAAGCTAGGGTGCACTTCTCTTTCTTCCTCCACTGCCCTGAACAGAAGTCTCTTCTTACCATGGAGCTTAGCAATCCCTGAGTTCACTTTTCGTGCTTAAATCAAAAGCTTTCACCTTTTCAGTTAGAGGAAGCCCTTTGCATCCTCTCTGCACACCTGACTCACCAGGATCACCACTTTCCCTTTGGGCCATTATTAAATAAAGTAAGGGTCACTTGATCACAAGCTATGTGATACTTTTGCACCGATCTGATAACTGACAGGGTTACTAAGTGACTGACTCATGGACACAAGTACTGTCTACTTGGGGACTGCCTGGCTAGCAGTGTGGGCAGTGGGCTGCGCTGGACAAAAGGCTCATTTACACCCTGGACTGCATGGAGTGGGATGGTCCTCAGAAAAACCTGCAGTCTAGAGTATGCATATGTTATTTGTAGAGGGCTGTAGCTGTAGGATAGCACGAGCCAGGCCCTGCATCCTCTCAATCTCTAGCATGGAGAACAGAGGGTAAAAGAAGACTTTGGCTTTGCTACTTCATAGCTCTTAGCCCTTCGAGTAGTTTTCCTACTTAGTAAAATGAGAACAACAGTGATAGTTCACAGAGTTGCTGCAGAAATTAAATGAGAAACTTGTGTACATTGTAGCACAGGATAGATAGTCAGCAACTGACCATTTCTTTGCCATTCTCCGTCATGACCTAATACTTTGACTTGAACATAATATGACATCTGTCTTCCAGTACTTCTGTTAGTTGTATTCAGGAAGTAAAACTTAACAAGATGAGCAAAAACTACCATTCATTGATATTACTATAACGTTGTTTAAAATACCTCATTAGTGAAGAATGAGGCAGGTCATACCGTGTTCCATGGCCTGGTTCAAGCTAATGGCAATTCTCCTGCCACAGCTTCAAAAGTACTGGGATTCCAGGCATGTGCTACATGTCCTAACTATGTTAAGAGTATCTTTAAATGTTGTTTGAAGTATCTTTTATATGTGGAATAAAAGCAAGCATGTTAAGAAAGGGAGAAGGCTCCAGGCAGTGGTGGCTCACGCCTTTAATCCCAGCACTTGGGAGGCAGAGGCAGGTGGATTTCTGAGTTCAAGGCCAGCCTGGTCTACAAAGTGAGTTCCGGACAGCCAGGACTACACAGAGAAGCCTTGTCTTGAAAACAAACAAACAAACAAAAAACAAAAAAAGAAAAAGAAAAAGGAGAAGGGTCGGTGGGTAAACACCTGCCATGCAAGCCTGAGGACCTGTGTTTGAATCCCTCTGCACCTATGCAAAAAGCCAGGCATGACCATGTGCATGACGTATAGGGCAGCACTGTGTAGGGAGAGACAGAAGGATCACTGGGTGACTGGGGTTTGCTGGCTGTCAGCCCAGCTCCAGGTTTATGGGAACCTACCCTCCAGGAGTAAGACCGAGGATGGCAGGGTACCCAATATCTTCCACTTGTATAGGCATGTGCACGTGCACACACACCACTTGAAAAATTAAGCTTTTAGCAGTTTGTGAACTACTACCATTAGGAAAGGGTCTGCTGAGGAAGATTAGGTGACCTTTATGGCTTTTGTTTTATGTAAAATAGTTTAGCCATGACCCCTATTTGACATTTTTGCTTATAAAATTGTCACTGTTTGGAGAGAACTTTTTGTGTTCACCAAGAGTCAAGAAAGGCTTTATGTTCACAATGAAGAGCCTCTGTGGGTGGCTCTCCTCTGTTCTCCATCTCTCTTCCTTTACTCCCTGTCCTTCTGCTGTGATAGGGAAAGGGAGCAGGAGATGAGAGAGCAGAGTGGCCAAGAAAGCAGAACACGACTCCCCAGGTGAGAGAGAGCTGCACATTGTTTAGGTCCACTGAATTGACTGCCTGGCGCTGAAACAGATAAGAGCCCCTGAGTGTTTGAAGCTGAGTCATCTGAAGTCAGCCCACATACTCCAGGAAAGGACTTTTCAATTCACACTGATATTGGGGTTGACAAAGGAAAAAACTGCGGATAGAGGGACAATGCCTGATGGTACCATTTAGATGGCTAAGATTTCCTTATACTTTTAATTAGCCAATTAAAAAGTGTCAGTGTAAATTGTAGAGTTTAAACAATGAATCATTTCCACTGGTCCACAGGCCAGTAGTTCCAGCTCCAGCCTAAGGACCAGTACTATCTACAGAACTCAAGGAGAGTTTTTCCAATGGAGCTTTCCAGGCCTCTCAGCCCATGTACTTAAATGTTCTGGTTGCCACTGCTGTCCCTGGGAATGTGGCAGCCTACCTACTGCACTCCATTGCTCCACAGCCTGTCTTCTCTCTTCCAGGTCTTTCTCTCCATTGACTCTTCCTTTTCCATATAAATATACTTAGATCTCTCTTCTCCAGAAAAGCATTGGAAGCCTGCCTTTGCCTCTACCTTCCTCTGGGCTCAGGTTTCAGTCCGTCTTTCTTTATACCCACACTTACTTCCTCAGACATCGGACAGGGAGACACTGGACCTCAACAGCATTCACACTTTGACTTTACTCACTGGGACTCGGGAGAACGAACACACTTAGCTTCTATTTCTTTTTTTATCTAGTTGCCTTTAGAACCTTACTGGCATTTCATACATGTACACTGGTGTGAATCACCTGACGATTAGCATAAAGTCTCCTCAGAAAGCCTGGGAAGTCTAGGGTAAGACAGTATGACAGTGCTCACTTGCCTGCAGTCTACAGAAGATGTCCGTGCCTGGCAGGCACTTTTGTGGGCGAGATGGATGCCCTGACTAAATAGGAAAGGATGAAAGGTGAAGGAGGAGGGCCAGCAGCAGCCATCCTAGAAGCCTCTGAATTCTGATGCTATTGTTTTGTTTTTCTCACCATATAGCCCTATCTGGCCAGAAATTCCTCATGTAAACTAGAGTGGTCTGGAACTTCTAGAACTACCTGCCTCTGCCTCCTGAATCCTGTGACTAAATATAGTTAAACACATTGGACATGGCAAGCCACATGTGCTTGCTCCTGGTCCAAGTCTGCCACTAGCCACAATATACCTTTAAGATGACTACATGACCAATAAGAAACTAGCCCTGAATTAAAATACAAGAAACTGAGTACACAGAGCTGAACATGCACATGATTCCAGCACAGGTGTACAGATTATGCAGATGCACAGATAGGGTAGATGAGGTACAGATTGTTCTAGTGCATATCATTAGAGACGTTTGGGAACTGTTCTGTAAAAATGTTTTCTTGAAATATCCATGGCTTCTTAGTTCCTGGTTTACTTCATGTTTTTAGAACTCTGCTCCCGCTTTGTCTCTGTAATCTTCAGAAAGAAAGACTCCCTTTTCTTTCTCTGACATTTCTTGGCTTCTGTTCTTTCTATCTCTCACGTCTTAGGACTTCTGGAGTTCTGTCTGTGGTTCCTCTCACTCTCCATAGTCGGGGGATGGTTTCAGCCATATAAAACCCTCAGTTACAACAACCACAGCAGTTTATGGTGGCACCTATCTCTTTCCACACCTATTCTAGATGCGTCAACACGCATATATTTAACTTTGACAGTGGTCCAGGGAGGTAAGAACTACTCTTATCCCTTGTTACAAATGAGGAAGCAGGATCAGAAAGAGATTAAGGCACTTAACCTGCTCTCAGAGAACTAGTATGTGACAAGGACTAGATTTGCATTCAGTATGGCTCAGGGAGGTCTATGTAGAAGGCTCATGTAGGGCTGGAGAGATGGCTCAGCAGTTAAGAGCACTGACTGCTCTTCCAGAGGTCCTGAGTTCAATTTCCAGCAACCACATGGTGATTCACAACCATCTATAGTGGGATACAATGCACTCTTCTGGTGTGTCTGAAGACAGCTATAATGTACTCATATAAATAAAATAAATAAATCTTTTTTTTTTTTTTAAAGGCTCATGTATACCTCTCATCTTTTTTCCTAAGCTTTGGGTCTCTTCTGCAAGGTCCAGACTTTTATTCAGTGGCTTAGTAGATGAACTCCACCTCAAAGTCATTGTTTCTCCAGTAGACTTGATAATTTCTTATACTAGCTGCTTTTACACCATCTCTGTGTCTGGTTAACAGCCTTATTGTTACTCAGCTTTCTTCTCATGGCAAAGGCCTGGTCACAACCCGCTCATTTCCAGCAGTTTACTCCTCACTGGTGAAATCTGTATCCATTCCAGCCCCATGGCACCTTACACTAATTTGGATGGCTAGTTTTACAGGCTTCCAGTCTGCGTTCTATAACACTGTCCAAGCAATAGTTCTGAAATCTGTTTGATTAATGCTGTACTTGAAATGTTTCAACTTTGTTTGCCTAACTAATAAAACTGAAATCCTTTAGCTGTCATAACACCTTTAACAGCCAGAGAAAGTGACCACCCTCCTACCCACCATCCTTTGTTCCTCTGCCTGCTAAACTTCTACACACCTTTAATTCAGCTCACTTCAGATTCTTCTGTCTCTTCTGCTGAAGTCTCATTGGTTGCGTTTAGCCTCATGCTTCTGTTCTGGTCATACTTTAGCATACAGAATGTTACCACTCATTATTTAGCAATACTAGTAACTTGCAGTTGGTTAGTTCATTGCACAAAAGACTCATATAGGGATCTGTTCAAAAACTATATATATTTATATATACACATATATATCATAATTTCATATTATAGATATTATGTGGCATACATACACATCCTATTTTTATAAGTGCACGTGATACTCTTTCCATAGTGTTGGTTGGAATTTAACAGCATTTACTTATGACAACATCCTGCTGTGTATCCAAGGCTGTCCCAGGAGGCTGTGGCAGCACCTGTGTGACAGGAAAATGGGGCTCCCACCTTGATTAGCCCAGTGAGTGGGGGAAGTAGGGAGTACTGGGTTTGATGACATTATTTTCTGTTGTTCTGTATGATTTTCTTTTTTGGCCAATTTCATAACTACCTACTTTGATATGAAGGAGGAATTTTGTGAGTCAGTTTTAATCTTTTATTTTCTGATAATTTATATTCTTTACTCAGCACCCCTATATACATGTAAGGGGGAAAAAGGTAAAGATGCTCATATAAAAGGTAAACGCAAGTGAGATGTTTTGTGTGCTGCCACATGGCTAAACCTGCACATCAATTCCAGAGCATTCAGGATTGAAGTGGTTGTGGTTTTCTAGTTGAGTATCAGTGTGCAAACTGAACAATGGTACAGAGAGAGTAACCTGTCCTGTGTGTACGCTAAGACGTGGCCGTTTGCTACGTACCCAAGAAGTTCAAAACCTGTTTTTCTAAAATAACAACCTTTTTGTCTTCTCTTCCTTCTCTTCAGTATCTCCTCCATATTTGTGGTAAGCACTTCTTTCCTTTAGATATTTAATTGTGGTGTAGACAGCTAATTTAAACATCTGTTTATCACTGCCTAACTAGGCGGAATGCAAAATTTCAATTGAATTACCTCCCAAGAGAGCTTTGAGCTCTTAGGGTAAAACACATCATCTTTTTGTCTCTCTGGGGAGTACGAGCTAAGTACTCTCATCTAAGTAGTTTACATGCATGTTGCAAATGTTGTATCTCCTGGACTTCACTTTGTTGCTTGTGGAACACTGGCAGCAGAAGGGAGTGTCTGCTTGGGAACAACAGCGCTCTATGGTATAACAATGTGTATAGAAATTTAAGCCATGAATTACTTTTGCTGATGGTTGACTTAAAACAGTTTTCTTCCTAACACATAGTTTTCCTCTTAAAAATTTAATCCCCAAATCTAGGTTTTTAATCATTTCCTTTAGTAATTATTTAACAATTACTGCATATCCAGCTTTGCATATACAAACTTCAGATAAACATTGTGAACACTCACTTTATCTTCTGCTCTGGAAGACTTTTGGACTTTCTGTGCCTTGGTGAAGAAATGTAGTACTGAACAAAGAGTGAATCCCAGACATTGTGTGTGTTGGGTACTGAGGATGCTCAGAGCCATGGGCCTTTTTCCATTTTGTATAATGCTGATTTTCTTCTTTCAAATTTGTGACATAAGAAAATACCACAGTCTATCTTTCTTTATACTACCCGAGTATAGAAACTGAAAATTGACTATAAAAAGTAAAAACTTAATTAACTGCATGTGTTACAATAAAAATTATTTTTAAAAGAAGCATATTATATGGCATTTTGTAATCTTATCATAATATTCTTTTTTTTTTTTTTTTTTTTTTTTTTTTTGAGACAAGGTTTCTCTGTGTAGCCCTGGCTGTCCTGGAACTCACTCTGTAGACCAGGCTGGCCTCGAACTCAGAAATCCACCTGTTTCTGCCTCCAAAGTGCTGGAATTAAAGGCATGTGCCACCACTGCCTGGCTTAACATAATATTCTTAACCTGGTAAAATATATTATCAGATTATTAAAATGAAACTATTGAGCTAGCAAGATGAAGAAAGTAAGATGTAGTAGGTAAGCTAGCAAGAAGAAATAGTAAAGGTGCTTCTCACGAAAGCCTGCCACCTGAGTTCAGTCTCCAGAACCCAACTCAAGGTGAAAGGAAAGAACTAAGTCCACAGAGTTGTCTTCGGACCTTCATACATGTCATGGCATACACACACCACACACCATGTGCATGCACATGTGTGCACATACACAGATCACTTAAATCAGGGGAGGACCAGCTGAAATGAAAGTGTCTATAATTCTTAGGTTTGACATAAATTTAGTTTTTTTATTAGATTATTTTTAATAAAGTCCCAGTGACATGGATAGATAGATAATGTGTGTGCTGTGTAGGAAAGGGAAAGATATCTCCTGTTTTAAGTCTCTGCGTGTGTTTCCTGTATTGTAACCTGTCAGAATCATATCAGCGCCTAGATCTCCTCGTATTGTACCAAGCTCTCACATTCTCAAGTATTCTCCTAAGTTGTGTGTCTCTGGCTTTTGTTGCCTTAGCCCCTTGCTTCATGCCATGGATTGTTTTCATTATTTTTTTTCTCCTGTGGCCAGGTCTATCCTGGTCCTCTTCTGCTGTGACTGCTGTCCTCCTCCTCATTGATCGGTTGGCATGTAGCATTGTGCTGGCCTGTCTGTGTGCTCTCCAGGTTACCTCTGTCCCTGGTCTTCCTCCATCAGCTTCTCTCTCTTTTCCCATACCAATGTGTCGACAGATCTTCTTAGTTCTTATTCGCATGCTCCTTAGAAAATTGATCTTCCCAATTGAAATACCTCTTTTTAAAAGTATTTTGTTATGTCCTATATCTGTTTATTCAATCTTGAAAAAGCAACTTTAAGAAAAGTAGAAAGAAATAGAACTATTCTCTAATTTCTCTCTCTTCTGTCTTTAACCAAATGTTAATCAGCACAGTGGGTATAAAGTGCAAACTATTTCATCTGCAATTTTTCTACCTCATACCACCAAAGAAATGATACATTTTCTTGTGTTAGTTCTAAAATGAGCCTGCCCCACCAGTGCGTGTGTTCTTATGTTATATTGTGCTTAACTCACAAGAGATTTAGACATTCGAATAGAGCCATGTGGATAGCCCAGAGTTACACTTACTATGGATTGACTTTGGAATGTAACACATGCTTTGAATGTTTCTTTGCCCTAACCAGTGCATATTTTTCTGTGACATAATTATTGTCATCAGAGAAAACCAGCCCTCCAGGAGCATATTTGGGCAAAAGGAAAATAAAGAGTAAATTACACAGTTAAAAACAGTATCATGCAGAGCATCAAAACTAACAATTGCCTGAGTGTGGCTCAGTTCCGTGAGCAACCTAATGACTGGGTCTCTGAAGTAGGGAGGCCATGTCCATCATATTAGCAAGTACAACACAGGGTGATGTGATGTATGCAGAGTGGTGTGTGTGGTGTGGTATGTATGTAGCACAGTATGGTGTGGTGTAGGGTAGGGTAGCAAGCAATGTATGGTAGTGCGCTACGGTTTATGAGTAGCGTGGTGTTGTATAGTGCAGTGCAGTGAAGCATGGCATTGGATGTGGTGTGGTGTAGTATAGTGGTGTATGGCATGGTGTGCTCTATTATAATGTGTGTGCTGTGGTGTTCTAGAGTGTGTACTGTGGGGTAGTCTGATACACTGCTGGCTCTTATTGATGATTAGATGCTGAACTATGAAACAATGATTTTTTTTTTCTATTGGGTTTTGTTTTAAGTTAGAATTCACTTCATAAAGACCTGTTTTCATTTATTCAGTTAATAGTCACTAACCAGTTACTACAAATGCCAAAATCATCTATGACATTTTTGACTATATAAAAAGTATTTGTGGGGGCTAGAGAGGTGGGCTCAGTACTTAAGAGCACTGGCTGCCCTTTCAGAGGTCCTGAGTTCAATTCCCAGCAACCACATGGTGGCTCACTAGCATCTATAATGGGATCCAATGCCCTCTTCTAGTGTGTGTGAAGACATCTACAGCATATTCATACACATGAAATAAATAAATAATTCTTTTTTAAAAAAATATTTGCATGTGGGTGGTGTGGTGGGTGGCAGGGCATGCCTGTGAAAATAAATTTTGTAGAGTTGGTTCTCTCTCTCTTTTCTTTTAAAGAATTATTTATTTTATTTATGTGAGTACATTATAGCTGTGTGCTGTCTTTTAGACACACCAGAACCCATTACAGATGGTTGAGAGCCACCGTGTGGTTGCTGGGAATTGAACTCAGGACCTCTGGAAGAGCAGTCGGTGCTCTTAACCACTGAGCCATCTTTTTAGCCCCCTCTCTTCTTCTTTATGTAGGTTTCAAGACAAAACTCCCAGTCATCAGTCTTATACAACAAGAGCTATCTTGCCAAATACAATATCGATTTTTTTTTTAAAAAAAAAGCTATTTTAGTAGGTTTTTTCCTCTTAGAGGATTTTCTTTGATGAGCTTGAGTCTGGGTTAAGACTGCATGTAAGATGGCAGTGGTCTGACTGAAGGATGCAACGTTATGTGTTACTTTCTAGACAGCAAGCCTTGTTCCAAGAACCTGCACACTATAGGCAGCTTTGAGCTTTTTATTTATGAAGCACCATGGGTTTTGATTGGAATGCTTTCAAGCCTCCACTTTAGAATAACAAATAAATGTAGGGCTTTGGGATAGTTTCAGTAAGCCCTTACCCTGTTTCACTGGCCCACTAAACTCCTGACCAGAGAACCACATCTGCCTTGTC
>JADRCD010189886.1:0-74782 GCA_019843815.1 Montemys delectorum
TTTTCTTTCTTTGTTAGGTCTTTGTGTGGTTTAGGTATAAGAGTAATTGTAGCTTCATAGAACGAATTGGGTAGAGTACCTTCAGTTTCTATTTTGTTGAATAATTTGAGGAGTATTGGTATTAGGTCTTCTTTGAAGGTTTGATAAAACTCTGCACTAAAACCATCTGGTCCTGGGCTTTTTTTGGTTGGGAGACTATTAATGACTGTTTCTATTTCATTAGCAGATATGGGACTGTTTAGATCGTTGATCTGATCTTGAATTAACTTTGGTACCTGGTATCTGTCTAGAAAATTGTCCATTTCATCCAGGTTTTCCAGTTTTGTTCAGTATAGGCTTTTGTAATAGGATCTCATGATATTTTGGATTTCCACAGTGTCTGTTGCTATGTCTCCTTTATCATTTCTGATCTTGTTAATTCGTAAACTATCTCTGTGTCCCCTAGTTAGTCTAGCTAAGGGTTTATCTATTTTGTTGACTTTCTCAAAGAACCAGTTCCTGGTTTGGTTAATTCTTTGTATAGTTCTTTTTGTTTCTATTTGATTTCAGCCCTGAGTTTGATTATTTCCTGCCTTTGACTCCTCTTGGGTAAATTTGCTTCACAACAGCAAAACTGTTGTGTTCCCTGAACTACAGTGAAAAAAAAAAACATGGAAAAAACAATCTTTCTTGTCATACTTCTCAGTAAGCATCTTTGGTTCAAGAACCATCCATTTGTTCACCATAGAAAAATAATTCCCATATCCCTTGACTATTTTACAGAGTGGCCGCTGAAATCCAGGGCTCAGACAGACAGACAAAAACAGATGTGCCAATCCACATAAGTTTTTTTTTTCCTATCTCTCTTAATATTTTTCTCTGTCAATAGAAAAGCACATACAAAAATATTAATACAAATAATATATATGTTTAACTTCAATGTTAAGAAGGAAGAAACAGAAAATCACTATTATTTAAAATTTAACACAACCAATCTTAACACAGAATTTCAAAGAATTTTTTTGTTTTAATTGCACTGACATCTACCCCTTCTCAGAGTGCCTCTTGACCCTTCTATAGCACACAAGGAGCTGCCAAAAGTCATTTTTCATTAAGATGCTGGCCCACATACAGTGACAATCACTTCTTAACAAAGCATTGAATGTTAAAATCAATACTTTAGAAACTCATTTTCTGAATGTAATATACATACATACAAAACAGTGTGTTTAATAAACTTACTACTTTTTGTTCTAGAAATATCTAGTATTTGTTATAATGATAACCTTAAGCAATAAGATTTTAAAATCATGCCATTACAGAAATATTTTAACTACAATATTAAAGAAACTGAAAAGGAGAGAGGTGTGGGAGACATTTTGCCAAAAACATTTTATGATCAACAATACAAATACAAGTTCTCTTTTGTGTTTCATTGAGTCATAGATTACTGACTGCAGATATGGGATTTTATAGCAGGAAATTTATATATTTTCTGGCTTGAGATTTAAAATTTCTATGTTTGCAGTGTGTTAGCTGGGCATGGTGGCTCTTGCCTGTAAGCCCAGCACATGGAACACCGAGGAAGGAGGACTGTCACTAACACCCTGGGGGACAGTGAGACCTTGTCCTTCAAAATCTGAAAAAATAAAAATGTTACAAAAGTTCAAACAATGCACTAAACTAAGGCAATATGACTACTGTTCCTTATTGTCTTATTCCCATCACACATGTACGTTCCTCAGACTGCTTTCCTATCTTTTCATGCCCTTTCATGGTATACGTTATACCATGACATTATTCCAAAAACCAGTATAAAGATAACACTGCAAATAGGTGTGAAAGTATTTATAAAACACATGTAGTGAGAGGTAAGAGGAGATTTCTTCAGCTTTCCCTTTAGGTTTTAAACATTCCTGATTGAAAATAACGCTTGCTTTCCTAGAATGGGTGAATAAAAATCAGACAAAAAAAGATTTCTAAAACTATAAATCGCTTTGGGCTAATTCTAACATGGGCTACCCTTGCAGACAGCACAGTGTCCTTCGTCGGGGTGCTTACCTGGCCCTCTCCAACCGTCTCAGTGTCTATGACTGTGATGATGCCTGGCACCAAGGGGCTCCGTCTTGAGTTGCAGTGCAGAGCAACGTCATCTTCTGTCACCCCTGAGGGCAGTGTACCTGTCAGCTGAGTTACCACCTTCCCAACCATCGTCAGGCCACTTTTCAGTGTCTACATAACAAGAGACAAAACATAAGACTCCGAACAAAACGTGAAGTCTAAATAGGAGCATGCACTTGAATCAATTTCCTAGCCTCAAACCCTTACAGTATCTTATATAGCAATAAACACCACAGATGTTCAGTCAGCCGTTCAACATGATCAGAAATGTCATTAAAAACAGCACCAACATTACGATGCTGGCAATAATACCATAATTAAGTGATAATATTTACAAGAACAGAGCTATTTCATTTAATAGGGGTACAATTATATATTTGCAAAAATACTACTTTTATTATATCGCCTTAATGTACATATTTTAGAACACATGATTTAGAACAGAGCTGGATGTGACAATGTTTTTTAAATAGAAAAGATTCTAACTCTAAAATACACCTGTGCCATTATAAAAGACTACATACTGACAGCAATGATAGTAAATATACTTATTTATACAGAGAAAACTATCCAAATAATAAATTTTTGAAGGAGATAATTCTCATTAGAGCCAGAAAAGGCAGTCTAGACTACAATATTAAAGAAAGCTCTTCAGACTGTGATACTGAAGAGAAGCCTTTACTAAAACACTTGAGATGGCCTCTAAAGTAATTATGGGCAAAATAGCCTTAAGTGTAATAAGGAACTCTCTCTCTTCCCTCCCCCTCCCTCCCCCCCCGCTCCCTCCCCCTCCCCTCCCTCCCCCTGCCCCTCCCCCCCCTGCCCCTCCCCCCCTCCCTGTGTGTGTGTGTGAGTGCGTGCATGTGTTTCTTAGAGGTCACTTACTTAGGGTTTGTTTAATGCTGTTTCCCTCTTTCCTTCTTTTAAATAATAGGTTTATTTTTTTAGTTTTTGTTATACTAGACTACTATAAAGATAAACCTATTATTTCATACAATACAAAAATAAGACTTTCTACATTTTCTTGATTTCAGAGCAGTGCTCAAAATCAATTTTTATACTTCTAGATTTTTTTTCCCTCTGCTTTTTACCCATTCCATCTGAATTACCTTATGTAGACAGAAAAACAAAAGTTAATTTTCCATGCTAGGACTAAAGAAGAAGTTGTACAAATAAGATTCTCTGATTGCAATTATAAAAATCTTGATTTGTGTTTACCAGTTCTCTCCTCACAGACTTATATCCATATGTTTTCTCCCTACTGTGGTCAACTGATTTAATAAAAATTCCCAGTGTTTCTTCTTGTCCTCTGATAACACCAACAGTCTTAAGAGAGCAACACCATTAGGACTAATGGATATGGAACAACTGATAGGGCAGAGAAACATTCAAAATGCAGGGATCCTGCAGCAGACCTGCCTGTGATGGAAGAGAACTTATGTCTCCACTTTATTACAATCACATGGTCAGCTGCCTTACTGCTACAATACTGTCCTGTGAGAGCACTTTTTCAAAATAATCTGGGATTGAAGGAAACTTAAATATATTAAATATACTGCCGGTTGTGCAAAAATCATTATCCAATTTATCATCTCTCTTGAGGAAGGTTATGCCTTCCTCAAACCATATTTTTGTAGCAAGTCTTTGTGCCTCTTACCTACTTAGATAAAGTGGGAAGACAGACAGACCACCAGTGTCCAAGAACTATAGAATCTTATCTGCTACCCATGGGAACAAGTGGTTAACGATGTACTTCATTCTACTAGGACATAGGTGTCACAAACGCCTGCTAAATTTTAATTGTGTCATTTCTAAAGCAAAGTCTACCTTGATGCAGAAACCACTCGCCTTCCCTGGTTTCCATACCTCTAATTTGAATGGCTTCATAGCACATTTGGTGACTATAAAGTTCAAGGGGTACATTTTGTTTTAAAGATGGTTTTATGAAGTCATTGCTCTTTGTAATGACACGTGAATCTTCAGGCCCTCATGGCAGGGGCACACTGCTTTCCTCGTGTTTCCTTGCCTACTTTTCCTCTACCTTCTGCCCCGCTCCCCTGCACTTCTTTGCACTTTTCACATGCCCCAGTTCTAGTGCTATTCATTGGCATAAAAGTGTGAGCTGATATGCTCAGGGGCAAACACAGAAGATATACAACCAGACACAGTTCACACTGAAAGGTCTTGCTTGATAAAGGCTTGGCTGGCTGCGCCTGCCTGGGAACAGCTCCATTAGCACTGATGGCGTGGGAGCGGCAGCTGAGGCATCTCAGAGGTTAGCAGGCTTCCTGCTCTGCTCTCACATCAATACACTGGCGCCGGGTTCCCTTGGTCCTTCAGAGGCTTTACTCAACAAGACTAACAGACTTGGTGTAAGCCATTTCTTGTGAATTATTGAAACAAACATTTGGCTGCTAATTGAGGAACACTAATGTGTTTTTATAATCACTGCAGTTTGAGATCTTAGCACAAAACAAAACAGTTGCAATTGATTTGTGGGTTTGTGCCCCTCTTGGCTTTGGTTCTTTGTGCTAGAATTCAACAGAGAAACTTTGCTGGTCATTTTGATCATGTATATTTTACTATGGAACTTTTGAGACCAGGTGCCACTCTTTGGCCATGGAAGAGCTAGAATGAAAAATCAAAGAAATCCAGGCCCCCTGGTGGGGTGCCCAGGCCTAGGGATAATCTGTTCTTATAAAAAGGTTCTAAAGATACTACCTGATACACTTGCCACATTTTTAGAATTAGGAAGTCATGTATTGTAATTAGCCTTGTCAGAAACTACCACCTGAGTAGACTCCTTCCATTCTTTGGATTGAACCATAAAGAGGCCTGCAATACGGCCAGGTGTTGGCGCCTGCCTGTAATCCTAGCAGTTTGGGGACTAAAGTAGGATGAAACCGCTGAGTTCAGTGAACTCTTGATGGATTTCAGGAAACCTGTGTGACTGTGATCCTAACGTGATTAGGGTTCTACCTCTTGAGGGGTGGAGGGTAGTTAACCTCTTTTTGTATGCAATAGAGATTTTAAACAAATCTTAGGATAACTTCTGAAAAATATGGAAGTAAGCATCATAAATGACAACCTGAGGAGGTATTCAACACAGACAGGAATAGAATTCAAACCCGGACTAACAAGCTTTATTTGCTAAAAGAGTTCAGCCATGTAACATGTAATCATTTTAAAAATTAGACATAATTGCTCTTATTGCTCTTACTTATTCTTATTCTTATTAACTGCACTATTTATTCTCTTATTTACTTTTGTATTTGTGTGTCTGAGCAAGTTAGAGATAGAAAGAAACAGACAGACATGGTATCATCATGTTGCAGGGAAGTCTTGAGCATATGAGCTCAAATGAACCTCCTGTTTCAGCCTAGCAAATAGCTGAGACAACAGGTAGACAACCACCATACCTTCCATGAACCACAGCATACCAAATAGCTGAGACAACAGTATACAACCACCATACCTTCCGTAACTACAGAAAGAGCACTAAAGGAATCTTTGGAAGTTAGGTCTCTTTGTGTGTATAGAGGTGTGCAGTTTAGATGGCGAGGCGAACTCATATGGAGGCCAGAGGCTGATTCAGGCATCTTCCTCTACTGCCACCCACCTCCTTCACGGTTGAGATAGAACATCTCACTTGAATCTAGAGCCAGAATGCCTGACAAGCAAGCCCTCATGAACCTTCTGTTTCCAATCTGTGCAGCAATGGAGTACATACCAGGCCATCAAACTCAGGCTGTAAGTGGAGGTGCTTTTGTGGGACTGGGAGTTGAGGTAGGATAGACATCCTCCAGCTTGCACAAGCACCTCATCTACTGAGCCATCTCCTTAGCCCTCTTTATTCAAATAATTTAATACACTTTGAACCAAAAAAAGTACACTGCCTACACCAGCAACACAACAGCAATAAGACAAAGGAAGGACTCTGGATTATACTAATTCATAGAGTTACCATGCAAAATTAGAACTACTGTATTTCTTGGAAGGTCAGTTTAACAATAGGAAATATGCAGAACCTTACAAGGGAAAAACTACTATCTAGGTAGAAATCACTGCAACCCTGCAATCCTCTCTATGTACAGACGTCCACAGAAGGGTTAGGAGTTAAAGTCGCTGTCTGGGAGGTGGAAGCAAGGGAATCATAATTTTGGGGTCATCTTTAGCCACACTGAGTTTTGAGACTAGCAGGGGCTACATGAACGCCTAACTCAAAAAAAAAAAAAAATACCATTAAATGAAATTTTTAAATAATTTGACAATATTTTAAAGGAACTTTAAAATACTCATGCTTTCAGATATAAATCCAAATAAATAGATGCTATATATGGATTTTTTACTGTTCAGTTTTCAAAACTATTTAATGACAGATATTTAAATTGGTTATAAATATAACTTAACAACTCAGGATTTAATACATGATTGAATTAAAAGTATACCTAAAAATTTAACCTGTACGTCTGTGGATACAGAACAGGAATGAAATACATGTTTATCACACATAAATTCACTCAGTTAATAATAAATGCCCTTTTGAAAATTAATCAGACAAACATGTTTTAAATTTAGTGTCTTCAGACAGTGTCACATTCTGTAGCCCAGGCTGGCCTTGGTCTCACTGTGTACCTAAGACTAACCTGAACTTGCAGTGATTCTCCTACCTCATCCTCTCAAACGCAAGGATTACAACTGTAAGGCACCAAGGTTTGTTAAACTCAATTTCTCAGAGCCTAAGTGAGGAAGACCTGAATACACACCTCATATCCCAATGTGGAGGGTGTGAATGGAGGGGTGTGAATGGAGGGGTGTGAATGCACAGGGTTCAGACTTATAATTCTGAATTCATTACATCAAGCCTCATTTCCATATACTCACAACAAAACATTTTCTTAATGAATGCAGTCCCCTTCCTGGACCAAAAAACCAGAAAAATAAAAAATAAATCCTGTAACAACAAAGTAAAAACTGCAGCCCCAGTAGGTCACTGAAAGTGACATATAATCAGATCCACTAGGATAAGACAGTTGAGTCTAAGAATTCAACATTCAAAACAGTATCTCTTTGTTAAACGCAGGGGGGAACAATCATGAGTTTGCCTAATTCCTGCCTTTTTATATAAGAAAAGTAGAGATATAAACATACAGTGCTGTAAGTGTAAAGACATTTGCTTATTCTGCTTTTGACTGGAAAGCATGTAACGGTTCTCATCGAGCCCAGGGACATATTCTAATGCACATCATGCAAGCATTTGTGACAATCTTGAAGTATTTTTGTATTTAACATAAAACAGTTTGACCTTTGATTCTTTCTCTGTGGCTGACTTAGACTGTTGTCCTCTGAGCAGTTGTGCTTTCGATTACATGCTGTCATTCAGATTTACTCTGTCATCCCTATTATTAGACTTGCTCTGTTGTAGACTTCACAATTCAAAAGGATGGTAGTTGTAAGAATACCTTATAATCAGCTCAAAGTTTAACAGGCACCATCAAAATTAACCCTCATACACAGAGAGAATTCACTGGGCAAACATCAAGGGGCCAGCCTCTAGATATAAAAGAATCTTTGACTGTGTCAGGAGACGAACTCAAGTTTTCATGAAAATTTGGGAGTCAAGAAGACTCAAAACTATTCAAAGATGCACAGGGATGTTCATGAGCCTGTCAGTGCAGGTGGGACAGTGAACATCACAGAAGAACCCGAGTCTCCAGTTAAACCGTGGACAGTTTGTTGCAATATGGTATTAATTAGTTACCAGACTTGAATCCAGTTGCAATACACCCAACTTTTTAATGGAGTAAGTGCAAACCATAAAATCTTCACAATAAAAGAACTATTAACCTCAAAAGATTAAATCACAAATTCTCACATGTGGCAAAATATTCTGACTTCTCACATGTATTCAACTTGTGAATGAGAAAGGAACGGACAATCTCGTCATGATTCAGCAGTCAAACCTGGTAATTGTTGCACACAATCACAACCTGTAGAAACTTGTGAGGTACTCACTTTAGCAGCACTAAGGACAGTGGCAGTATAAGACTGAATGTTGTCTCCACAGGCTCCACCACGGGACTGGTGACAGCGACTCAGCTGGATGAGGAGGGAAGAACACTGAGTCATTTTCTATTAAGCTGTTTAACTCTACACGCTATTAGACAGCAGCTATTTACCGTGCATAACAAGGATGCTGGGTGGGAATGTTTGCATGAGTGTATTGCAGACAAAACAGCTAAAAGCCTGCTGAGACACATTTAGCCCTTTTCATAAAATCTTCTGGTGCCACTAAGGCAGTTTCATGCTCAACTATGGTTTTAATTACATGATGAACAGGCTTTAAGAATTCATAAACTCTGAAATGGTAGGAATCAAGTTCTGGCAGCCTTTCCATAAATAAATTTAAATAACATAATCAAAGGACTTACACATAACTTCCTAACATTAAATATTTGACATACTAGCAAATTGGATGTTTTCTCCTCTTAATTCCTTACAAAAATTATAAAAGGAAACATAAAACAACAAGCAAATATTTTAGGATATTTGCATATCCAATTGTGTCTGTGGGAAAGTGAACACAATGTACATAAACCACACAGGCACGCACGCACGCACGCACGCACGCACACACGCACGCACGCACGCACGCACACACGCACACACGCACGCACGCACGCACACACGCACGCATGCACGCACGCACGCACGCACGCACGCACACACGCAGAAACTGCCCATGCCTGAGAGCCCACTGCATTTGCTACTTGGAACAGACCAAACTTCCAATTGTCAATGAAATCATAATTTTGATTCTCATGTGTTTAGCAGAAACTCGGGATCTAACTCTTCACTGGCAACAACACACTTACATTTACCAAAAAATGATGGTAATTAAGATTCAGGTGAACATTTTTAAAGTAGAAAGTCAACATCGGAGAATTAGGACAGCATGATATTGTGTGGTATTGTGATAGTTATTTTTAAGGCCTATGAAATTAATTCAAGAAAAAAATATCAATATCAGCCTTCTATGATCTGTATCAGATTCTGTGACACAGATTCACATATAATCCTTTTATTCCTCACAGTAATACGAATATAACAGACTAGAATACCTGGTACTGAGGCTAAGCTATTACGGAGTCACAATGAGTAGATTGCAAGGTGTCTGATCAGTAAACATATCTGTCATAAATTACAACGTGGAAAGCGACTATTTGAGCTAATAGAAAGAATGGCTTCTTCATTCAACCACACGTTCACATTCAAAGAATTATAAAAATTATTCCTCTGCTGCCTCCTGCTGCTTAAAAAGAGAAAAGCAAGATTGCAAAGGCTGAACCCTACTCCCTGCAACAAGTTATCGGCACAGTCTTAAACAGCGAACATCTTTGCCCACTAACCCACCTGCCCATCAGCACAGGAGCAAAGTAAACACATATAGAAAAAATACATGAAAGTAAAAATAAGTGACTTCATATTAAAAGTAGACTTAAAAATATTTAAAGACACCGGGCAGTGGTGGTGCACGCCTTTAACCCGAGCATTTGGAAGACAGAGACAGGTAGATTTCTGAGTTCAAGGCCAGCCTGGTCTATAGAACAAGTTCCAGAACAGCCAGGGTTGTACAGAGAAACCCTGTCTCGAAAAACCAAAAGAAAAAAAAATTTAAAGACAAATGCTTTAAACCCACAATAACCAATATAGTCAGAAACACAGTATACAAAAATTATATTCACATCACTTTTAAACCAAATTAGGCTACAAATGGACTATAAAATAATCTTAAGCAGCATTTCATGTTTGTAAAAGGAAAATATAAACAGCTAAATGAACATATTATATACATTGGTACATAAAATATGAATATATAAGGAAATATACACAATAAATCAACATCCAATCAAAATGGAAGAAGATCAGAAGAAAAAGATGACCAAAAAAATAAATAAATGAGCTGGTGACACAGCTCAGCAGATCAGGACATTTGGGGCCACCCCTGGGGTCCATGTCCAAAACCACATGGTAAAGGGAGAGAGATGACTCCTCTAGGTTGTCCTCTGCTCCATAAATGCTTGTGTACATGTATGGATGCAAATACACACACACACACACACACACACACACACACTAACAAATTGTACAATATGAAGACAGCTGAACAATGCACCTGCAGTTTCGAGCAGTAGTGGCAGGAGGCGTGCCTCGGGTTTGCCTGTTGAGGTGGAATAGGTGAGCAATTCTGTACTATTTTTGCATTATAGGAACTGAACAGCAGATGCTGACATCCAAGTCTACCATGGAAAGGAAGGGACATACAACTATAAAATGGGGACAAAAGAGAACTTGGGTCAAGTATCAACACAAACACTTTATATTTATATCATGAGAATGTGCATATATAGATGAACAAATACATACACTTTCCAATTTTCTATATGTAAGTAACAGGTATGTATATACTAGATGTCTCCATTGAGGAATTCTATAAAGACACACATGAGAGTACAAAGACCACAGAACAAAGCTGACTTTCTAATGATACTGGCCATTAAAAAGAACCAGAAAGAGACTGGAGAAAGAGATGGAGCATATTAAGTAACTTACAGCTTCCTATGATTTCAGCTCCAGGGAGATATGACAGCTCTGGCCTCCTCAGGCACTTGCAGTCATGAGCACATACCCACACACACAGACACAC
The DNA here is from genome assembly GCA_019843815.1 of Montemys delectorum. Taxonomy (NCBI): domain Eukaryota; kingdom Metazoa; phylum Chordata; class Mammalia; order Rodentia; family Muridae; genus Montemys; species Montemys delectorum. Next base: position 10,808 of record JADRCD010189886.1, read on the forward strand.
ACACAACACACAAACAAATAAAAACAAAATAATAAAGCCTTTAATAAAGTGCAAGGAGAAAGAAGAACTGGCAAGGTAGTTCTGTGGGTAAGAGCATTTACAACTAAGCACACCTGAATTAGAATCTTGAGGGAACCACAAAAATGCCCAGGAGGGCCACACATACCTCTGTGAAAGAAATTGTGAGAAGTCAAGAGAGGAAACATGCTGGCCATCAACCTACCTTTAGATTCAGTGAGAAACTTTGTCTCAAAAAAAAAAAAAAACAGATAACACCTGTCTGACATCAACCATTCAACCATACACGCACATACTCAAACACACTGAATGAAAATGTTCTTCTAAAATTTAGTTCAACTTTGCAATGTCAAAGTAGGCCTCATGGCCCAAATGCCCAAAACTGAAAGTACTACTACTCCGTGTGAGTGCTGTTCTGGGCAGCTCTTTCTGTCCATCATGCACAAATATACGCTGCTTCACTCTATGTGACAGAAACAGTCAAGTGTGTGTCTGCAAAGGCCATGCAACTATCAAGGGAATTGCTTCGCTACAAAAACAGTATGTAACTAATTGTAGCTCCAACTGCAAATGTGCAGCTTCCCACATGTGCAAGTTCCAAGGGACAGCTTACACACTTTCTTCATGGATGTTTCCAGCACTCAAGGGAAATACATGACAAATATAAACATTAGGAGACACCATTATGTCACCCTATTTAACTGTACAGCTCTTGCAATATTTAAAAAAATATCATTTGAAAAGAGCTATTTTTATGGGAAAATAAAGAGACCAGAAGAAGAGAAGTATAAATAGAGTACTCAGTAACATACAAAATATCTCAATTTTCACAGACAGGCTTTTGGAAAAGGAATTAAGGACTTCATCTAGAAAAATGATTTTAGTTAGCCCATTCTTGATTCTGTGCATTCCAGAGGCCAGTTGATTTACGAGTTCTGTGGCTTTACCAAGTACTTACTTTATGCACCACATCCTGATTTTGTCAAGAACTATTTTGTACTATTTCATAATATTCTCAAGACACAATAACCATGTAACCAAGAAAAATGAAACAAGAATGCTAATCCTCAAAGCCAACAGGATTTTTTAGACTTTATTCTACATTTTCAGGTAGAGTTCTAAATGGCATAAGAAGAATCTATACCTTATTGTATTCAAAATTTATCATTTGCATTGGACTGTACATATTAATATTAATATTAAAAATACATATAGCAACCTTTAATATTATGAAAACCTATATAATGTCCAACAAGGCCTTGTGTGTGCTTTAATTATTACAACAAATATAGAATCTAGTTGTTGACCAATAAAATTGTCCCGTATCCCATGATTCCAATCTAGCCTAGACAAAAGGCTTCAAGATTATTCCTGGAAACTGCTGTCTTTTAGTCAGCATTGCTGGGATGATCAATCTCAATGTTTTCATTAATACTGAATAATCTCTGAGCAAAAGTTCTGTGCAGAAGCCAGACTAGAACAGCAAAGCCTTTATTTAAGGACAGCTATCATGTGGGGACACATGTTGACAGTCCCAGTACTCCAGGACATCAAGTCCAGCCTGAGCTTAAAAGACCCTGTCACAAAAACAAAGGAAGAAAACAGGTAATGGACAATTTTAGGGCTCAACATATAAGGCTGGCCTGGGTAACCCAGACATGGTGCTGAGAATATGCTTGGCCCAGGAAGTAGCACTCTTTGGAAGTGTCTCACTGTTGGGGTGGGCTTTGGAAGCTTCCTCTTAGCTGCATGGAAGTCAGTCCTCTAGTAGACTTCAGATGAAGATGTAGAACTCTCAGCTTGTCCTGCACCATGTCTACCTGGACAGTGCCATGCTCCTGCCTTGATGATAATGGACTGAACCTCTGAACCTGTAAGCCAGCCCCAAGTAAATATTGTTCTTGTAAGAGTTGCCTTGGTCATGGTGTCTGCTCACAGCAGTGGCACCTTCACTAAGACACCAGGTGAGCCCTGATCTCCAGGTGACCATCCTGACTGTGACTCCCAAACGCTATGAATCCTGAACAGTCAGAGTAGCAGTTGTAAAAGTGAAGGCAAACAAAATAAAACATTCACAACTAGTATTCACCAACAGTATCAATGTTCAGCATCAACAGTCAACCAAAACAAACCCACCCCTGGGCCAAGCCTTACCTTATTTTCTGCATAAGCAAGCCAGCGGCTCCCAAGAGCAATGGGATTCATGTTTGGCCCAGGACAAGGATAACAACCTGCAAGTTCCAAAAAACAGTATTAAGAATTTCCACAATTCCTTGTCCACGAGTGCATCACTTCTTGGGAAAAATAAAAAAAAAATTAGAAACCTCTTAAAATTCAAATAATGGTATAAATTGATTTGATTTGCTTTAGGACAGGGTCTCTCTATATACTCCTGGCTGTCTTGGAACTTACTATGTAGACCAGGTTAGCTTGAACTAATACAGATCTGCCTGCTTCTGCCTCCCAACTGCTGGGGTAAAAATGCATTCAAGACCATGCCCAGCCCAGTATTCCCTATTTTAATACTTAAATGACTTATACTTTCCCACTTCTCTAATGACCCTCCTGCAACTAAAGCAAAAGACCTAGAAGTCACTTTTCACTAACTAAGCCTCTATACTGTGATTCCTGAAGAACAAGATGAAGTTACAAGGAAATGAGTCAAGTTCCTAAGTATAATGTTTATAATTTTTTTTTTTTTTTGGCTTTTTCCAGACAGGGTTTCACTGTATAGCCCTGGCTGTCCTGGAACTCACTCTGTAGACCAGGCTGGCCTTGAACTTGGAAATCTGCCTGCCTCTGCCCCAAGTGCTGGGATTAAAGGCGTGTGCCACCACTGCTTGGCTAATGTTCATAAATTTAAAAAAACTTTTTGGAGAGGTTAGAAAGCCTAAAATGGTACAAAAAGGGTGAGAGAGCAATTATAACCATGTGCAAACATATCAGAAAGAAAAGGATGCTACAACGGTGGAAAGAAGGGTGAAGGAACGTGGGCAGCGAGCAGTGAGCAACATCAAAGGATGCTTCTGTAGCAGGATTCGGGAAAACCAGATGATTCACATAGTCTGTTAGCATTCATCTTCCTCCACTGCCAGCTAGGATGTGTCTACTATTATTACTTCTGTGTTCCTAGTTAGGGGATCACTGGTATCTGCCCTCTTCTCCTTACTCTTGGATCTCTCCTGCCTATCAGGCTGTCTAGGGAATAGTGTTGGTGCTGTCATTACTGAAGGCATGTTGTGCTGGCACACAAAAAACACAGGCATCCCAGAGACTGTAAAAAGACAACACACACAAACACTAGTTCCCTACTATGTAGTATGAAGTACTTATAGTTTTGAAATTAGCATTATTCCTATTATAATGAGACAGCTACATGCTAAAATCACATAAGAGGTAGTTATTCTCCAGGATTAGCTTTAAAAACCAAAAAGGAAGGTTTAGGAAGGAACACAAGGCCATGCAGGACATGCTAAGACTAAAGACTGAACTAAGACCAGAGAAGACTACTGTCTCAAAAAAAAAAAAACTGAAAATCTAAACAATCTAATTTTAAATCAATTCCCATAACCAACCCCACCGATATTAGATGCTTTTACATGTCTTCTTTTTTGCAACATAAGGAAGGCACTTACTGGCTCCAGGTTCTCAGAGTAGTGGAGTAAAAGCAAATTGTTTTTTGCTCACCAGAACACTATTTTACAGCTAGTATCAGCCACAGAGCATTATCCCAGACTTTTAAGCATAATTTCTCTAACCATTAACAGTGACCACCAAGTAACTCTAAAAACAAGTGGACAGTGTCAAGAGTGGAGATCTAAAACTCTGAAATATTGCAAGGAATTCAAAGATGTTTACAATGCCATTTTAAAAAATAAACAGAGGCAACTGGGCATTAGCAGCACTAGGGCTTTCAAGTTAAAATCAAGATAGATAGAATCCAAGAGCCCACAGACAGTGAGAGTGTCAGGGGGTTAGAGTGATAGTGAAGGCTGCAAACAGGGCCAAAGGATATCTCTAAGTTCTGTTAGACAGTAGCCGTAAGATCCAATGTTGATCAGAGTAAGAAAATCTGGGCACAGAAATATGCACACATACTTTAAATAAAAATTTGGGAGCTTACTAAAATATCATGCCTCTGATTAAGGTTCTATGGGCTTAGAGAAATTTTATTTTCTGTTCGTTTTGTGTGTATATGAAACATATGATTTTGAACACTATGCCATCCAAAAACTCAACAAGTGGGAATAATGAGCAGTAAACAGAAAACTACAGTTTAGTTCACCACACATATACCACCACCACACACAGAATTTTCTGCACAGGACCAGGAAACATCAGAGTAGTCCTCTTGCCTTATGAATAACGAAAAGACATGGAGGTAAATTTAACATAGAAACTGACCCAGAAGACAGAACTTACCAATTCTTTCTGATTCATATTACAAACATAGGGAGTGGTAGTTCCAAGCCACCCTGAATAAATAAAGGCACTGCCTTCCCAAAATGAAAAATTTATAAAGCAAGCAAGCATCTCTTACCCAAAATTATAACTTTGCATTTTAAAGCTACTTTAAACTCATTTCCATGTGTTCCATGTGTTGCTCATCACTAACATAAACAAAGAACAGACACTCTAACACTAATAACATTAGGACTACACAAAATAACTTTCCTTCTCAAACTGAAAACACAGGCAGATGCAAGGAGACTGTTTATCAGACACTCTGGTCTCTCTGGAGACTCTGTATCTGTCTTTCAACTTCAAAGGATCCTTAAAATGACTACTAATGACATCTATCAGTCTTTGTCTTTTGTTTTCCTAATCATAGCTGGGTTTTAGATTTCCATACTGGACAGCTGCTTAAGTCCAACTTCTCCGTACATCCGAACACAAAGGTGTCTCCTTTCTCGTCCTGTTGGATGTGCTCTGTTACCAGTTCTCTATCAGCTCCCTTTACCTGGTCCATCCACTCTTTGGCACAAATCCCCATGACGCCCGCTCTGATGGGCACGAAGACTCTGCTCATTTTACAATACTCGCATTGTACTCATGCATAACTAAGGCCTTCAACTAAGAATGCATTATGCAAAGGCTTCCCATTCTGCTAAATGTCTGCACAATCCAAATGACATCCTCATTAAGTAGAGATCTTGTCACTCTGCACAGGGTACAATCCTACTCCTTTCTGGATAGAAGTACCAGGTTGTAAATGCAGCTGGGTTGATATATGCCTTCCCTGCCTCACGCCAAACTATAGGCTCAGTCTACAGCACTGTAAAACACAGAGATGGGGGAGACAGGCATGACATACCTATAATCCCAGCACTCCAAAAATGGAGGCATGTAGATAAAGATGAGGCAGCCCTGAACTACATGAAACTCTTTTTAACAAACAAACCACCACAGTGGGTATAATAAATGGAGAGTAGGCACATGCTGCAGACAAATAAGCTGCCTCAAAAGCTGTGACTACCTCCCAACACCTCTATCTCTGCATCGATCAAAATTAAGGCACAGAAAAATACATGAGATTTATATCAACTTAAACACAGTTAAGAAATTACCTGGAAATTTGGAATAGTGCAGAACCTGGAGAAAAACAAGGCTTTGCCAACTGAGTATGAATTTAATCACTCTGATTTTGGTTTGGAATGTTTTTATTCTTGGTGAGGGTATGTTAGGTCTTGTTTTGTTTGAGATAGAGTCTCAATAGCCAAGGCTGTCCTGGAACACATTTATATAGCCCAGATATCAAATTCACAACAATTATCTTGCTTCAGCTTCCGAAATGCTAGAATTTCAGGTGGAAGCCACCATCATGCCAGAAAACTTGAATCTATTGAATACTGCTATAATGCAATGATCCAAATTCTTGGTGAATGTCATCAATCATTGTAACTAACAAATCACTCGCATAAACTCAATCCTTCCAGTTCATTAGTCAATACACAGGACTGAGAATGCTAACTCCCAGTGGAGTATAAGATGGGGACAGGGATTCACTTACTATAGAAGCTCCACACTACAGCAGGCGTTATGGTAGGAAGCAAGAAATCAAGGGTTTCTATTATTCTTTTCTAAACACTTGAGGGTTTCTTTGGTTTTTGTTTGCTTGCTTGGTTTGATTTGATTTGGTTTAAATTGGATTTTTAATTTCTTTTTCAGTTCTGGGGACTGAGTCTAGTGCCTCACACAAGCTACACAAGTATCCTAATATATCAACCCCAGTTTCTTTTTACTTTTTACTGAAAAAGTTTCTCACTAAATTACATAGACAGGACTTGAACTTGAAATCCTCCTGCCTCATCTCTCTAGTAGTTTGTCAGGATGACTGTAATCTCTTCTAATAGAGGCTTTAAGGCATCTCTAGTACATGAGAGTCATTGCACATATTCTCTGAGAGAATATGTGAGAATCCCGTGACAGAATACATGACAATGAGGGCTTAGCTGTCAGTTGTATGCCACTTACAACAGACCAGAAACACTGCAGACACTGATCTCTGAACAATTCACATACTCAAGGTTAAACATTTAGAAATATACAGTAAAGAACACTCACTGAGATAGGCACATATACAGGAAAACAAAGACAAGAGAAAGAGGGAGAGGGAGAGGGAGAGGGAGAACAGTAAGAAATGCTACTACCCGGCTAGTGCGATGGCTCAGCGGGTAAGGGCACTGACTGCTCTTCCGAAGGTCCTGAGTTCAGACCCCAGCAACCACATGGTGGCTCACAACCACCCGTAATGAGATCTGACGCCCTCTTCTGGTGTGTCTGAAGACAGCTATAGTGTATTACGCCAGAGCTAGTGGGGCCGTCTTTAGTTCAATTCTCAACAGCCACATGATGGTTCACGGCGATCTGTACAGCTACAGTGTACTCATACACATAAAATAAATAAATAAATAAGTCTTTTTAAAAAAAAAAAAAAAAAGGAAAGAAAGAAAGAAACGCCTACTACCCTAGCACTCAGGGGCTGAGGCAGAAGGATGGTGACTTTACTATCATTGTGGGTACAAACTGAGGAAGATTCTGTTGAAAGGGAAGAGACAGAACAAGACAAAAGAGAAAGGGAGGGTGGAGAGTGGAAGGGGAAGGACAGGAGGGAAAGGACAATAAATAAATAAATAAATAAATAAATAAATAAATAAATAAATACATAAATACATAAATCGATATTATTGTAATACTAATATTAATACAAAGAAATTTCATTATAATGTAGAGTACAAATCACCAACTATAGCTTCTTCAGTGCATCCAAAATATTAACTAACCAATGCTAATAAAAAATAACAAAAATTGTGGTTTTTAATTTTAATTTGAATGTGACAAAATAATTATACCTCTGTGTCCTTTAACTCAAACAGTAAGGATAATATAAAAACGTGATAAATTTACTTTCGTATGTGCTGCTAGAGCTCATGCCAAAGGCTGCATGCATTGCTGACTAAGTACTACACCAATAAGACACACCCTGAGCCTATCTGGCTTAACTATTTGTCCATAATGAAGGTATATTTTATAGTGTATGTTAAATGAATTACTGATTTTGTAGCTAAATATCAACTTAAAATGTATAACTCAGTCGGTTAAGGCAGGAAGCCAGCTGGAGATATGTGAGTTCAAGACAAGCCTGACTCTGTCATATGCATGAGGTTAAAAAAAATTAAAAAAAAGAGGAGGAGGAAGAAGAACAGGATGATGTGGAAGAGAATGACACAAAGTAAGGTATGGGTAGTTAGGTAGGATGGACTTACAAGGAATTGAGCAGTGTGAGTATACTATATAAAATTTCTACAGAATTAATAAAAATATTGTAGAATACTATAAATAGGCTATATTAGGAAATTATCTCAAAAAGATACATATCTCAGTCATTGCTCAAAATGATCCTCACAGGTCCAGGGCAGAATGCCCTCTTCTTGCATCTGAGTGTACATACACATACATATACATTTTTAAGAACAAATAAATCTTTAAAAGAAAACCAATCATGTTAGTCTCCATCACCCCCTTTTAATGTTGTAAGACCCTGAATTGATAGAGAAGTAACAACCATATATGCTGGAGTCAAGTTAAAAGGGACTTGATAGAGACTCCTAGCACTGAAGAAATCTTAAAATAATAATAATAATAATAATAATAATAATAATAATCACAAAATCACAGAGAAAGCAATTAAGGGAATAAGGGGATGGACAGTCTTACAATTCTTTATGGTCCACACAATGTGAAATATGCACTATATTGAATTGTTGTATCTTACTGTGTATAGTACAGAATTTATGTAATTATCTGTAATATAACACAGTTATAACAAAGAAATTGTCCATATAATAAAGGAACAATATCTACATATACTACTACCTGAAGCCTGACATAGGGTAGCTACTTAGCAAACATCTGTGTAAGTCTGTATTGTGTTTCAAGTTCACTTCAAAATAGAGACCCACTAAGCTATTTCTGTAAGATATACATATCAGACTCTTTGGGAAAACAGAACAAATATGAGGAAAAACTATTAACTTATTTGGTTGCAGGAAAAATAAAATTAAAAAACGGCTCTGTCATAGACTCACTAGGGTACGAGACAGCTAGCTGACCCTATTGGCATGTCCAGATTGTCTCAGTCCTGCACAACTGAGTATGGCAGGCCTGCACATTGCAGCTCTTCAATATGCATCAATATACCCCCCCACTACCCCCTGCATTTCAGTCCTCTGTCTCTCTTTAAAACCTAGCACAGAATTTGTGTTTGAAATTAGGTTCTATTTAAAACAGTTTGAAACTAGATTCTATGCTAATTTCTGAGCTCCTGACAGCAGTGAAGCAAGACAGAGGGGAGAGTAAAAAGTGCAAATGTAAAACCCTTCACACAGCACAACCCGGTCACTTTTTTAAGTGTGCATAATGTTTAGTAATGTGACAGCAGCTTCATAAAAACAGCTACAGCAAACAGTGAGAACCACTCAGTTCGAGTGGTTCTCTATATACAAAAAGACCAGGAAAGCACCTGGGCTTGTAAGTAATGGTACCCACAAGAATCACAGGAGGAGGCCCGAGTCTGAAACCCATGGCTGACAGCATCAAGTCAGCAACAGAGACATACACGCACAAGAAAGGAAGTAAAAAGATTTGGTACATACTTGTGACAAAAAATTTTTTTGTGAAAGTACAGCTATCAAATGCAGCGATTTTCTCCTGCAAGACTACGACGAGGATCCTAAAAGTAGAGAGGAAAAAACCAGAATAGGGACGTGAGTAAACATGAGATTCTATGAACTGAGTCATAAAGAATTAAATTATACATTTAAAATAAAACACTTTAATACATAGAGTAGAAATATTAGACTACAAAAATCTAAAAAACAATGAAAATTTTCATATAAACAAAGAAAGTGACAGATATTCTACAACTGAGAAGTGGCCTATGAACACTTTCATTTTCATATTCTCAAATTAAACAGGCAGCATTGAGAATCAATAATATTAACCAGTTGGGTACTTACTAAAAATAGTGTTCAATTATATTTAAAGTCAGCATTAAATATAAAAGTGGATTTCTATAATCTATTGCTCTAAAAGATTGTAGAATTTCTCAGCTCACCCAACAAAATCTGAGACATTTGCCATTGAGTATAAGTAAGCTTTTCTCAATAAGTTAATATATTAGAATTTAGTAACAATCAGCATAAACAGTAATTTCAGAGAAGTTTACAAATAATAAGGGGAATAATTTATAAAATAAGGAACATATAATTCCACTAATATTTTAATGTTCTAAGTTAAAATTGCTAAAATACATCACAAATATTGAATTAGTTTATTATTTCTTGCAGAAATACAAAAACCCTAATGATTATTTCAAAAAAAAATCATCCTTAATACTAGATAATCCAAACAAATCTTATTCTAATTTAACATGTAAATCTAATTTACAAATGCTAAAAACTGATCAGGAAAATAATATGATTTATTATGTAAAAACACAACAAACAAGTCTTGTAAAATGTAGGAAACTTCCATTTGCTGATGCAGAAGAATTCTAAATACTATTACTGCTATTATGCTATTGCTATTATTATTCAGCTCTGTCTGTTGAAAACACCTCTGATGTTTGTTAGCTGTTTTATTGCTATTAAGGACATAATCTGTGGAATGCTCTACATACACTTGTGGTTATAAGAGACAGAGATACTATCCCCATAAAGTACACAATACAAAACTTCGTTTGTGTCCTATCTGTAAGGAATGTCCCAAATCCTCTCACATACTTCCTCAATTCCTCACACTTCCAGCACCTTACAGAGGTAACATCAATGTTCGTATTGTTCCCTTACAGACAATATCCATCATTTAAGAAAGAGTCAAACAATGGAGGGCACAAAAAAATAAAATAAATAAATAAATGAAACAAATAAGCAATAAAAAAAAAAACAGAATTTATTTCCCCGAGGATGGTGAAGCATGGCTGTGATCTTAGCAACCCAGCAGGCTGAGGGACAGGGCAATCAATAGTTTGAGAGCACCTCAAACTATATATATAGTAAGATCATATCTGAAGAAAATCAGCACTAATATGTGACACACATATCACAGTGAGACACACACACACACACATGGTTACCAGAACCAAAGAAAGAATTCTAAATTCTCTATGTGTGAACATCTGTAGGGGCTTGTGTGTTCTCTCTTCTCTTAAATTCTCTTTTAAAAATTCCTTCTGTACTAGACGCAACTCAAAAGCTTGCTACGTATAGCAGAAATATTCTGGCTGATCTATATCATGGTCTTTCTTGCTTTTTTAATAAAAATTATGAAATTAAGAGACAATGAAACTACAAAATAATCAAATTAAATCATCTATAAATCAATATATAAAAACACAAATAATTTCAAGTATCCTATTTTAAAAAGTCCTTAAATCTGTAAAGTGGAAGAATACAAATACAAATAGTAGCCAACCAAGATAAGGTGAATACTAGGAGCATACAGCCACTGCAGTGCTCGCCACTAGTCACAAAGTCAGTGCATAAAACAACTGCGTAAGAAGACATAACCAAACATATGCATGAGACCCATAACAGAAACTCAAAACAAGCAAATGGGCATTGGAATAAGAAAAGAGGAGGAGGAGGAGGAAGAGGAAGAGGAGGAAGGGGTCATGCATTCCACCAACTCCAATAAAAGAAATCTATACTTAAAAAAAAACCTGGCAGAAATGATGAAAGAAAGGAAGGAAGAGCTCCCTCCTCATCCATCACCAGACACTCCACAGTCACCACATAGACCAAACACATTTGCTACAAACAGCCTAGTGCACAAGGGTCAACAAAGACAAAGATAATCCAAATTCTACCAACAAAATGTAATTTCCATGAAGAATTTTTAATACTAAGTAGCCTGGGCTCTGGTCCTAGATCTGGCTGTTAAACTGATCTACTTGCCTTCTCACCCCACCACACTCCACCCCGTCAGACATCAGAAATCACTGACCAATACACAGTTCATTTTGATCAAATAATGACTAAATAGTGCTAAACTAAAACCCCAGTATGTATACAATTCAGAGGTAGTAAAGTTTTACATCTACAAGAAGCAGGACACCAGATGGCAAGGAAGAAACCCTCATTAGATAAAGTCAGGTGAGCAGGGAACAAAAGGGTGTGACACACGCTACTGACAGCTACAGGAAGTTGTTCGCAAGAGAATTTAGAGCAGAGAAAACTCATATCCACTGTAAACTAGGGGGATAAATTTTGGCACTATAATAAAAGTGGGTGTGCCTGGCAGAATGCAAACATTGAAACAGCATACAGACAGCAGATTAGAACAGGATGGAAGTAGGTATAGTGAGAATTGATGTAATAGGAAAGAAGAGGTGTGTGGAACAAACATTTGGCCAATGATTTTAGAAAACAGGTTCAGTGAGTTGGATGTGAAGACAGGAACTATTGTCAACTAGAGCAGGAGCAGAGGTCAACCAAGGACAAATGAAAGCTCCTACTTTCAGACCTTGAGATGAGTACCTGGAAGGACATACTTGTAAGGATGAAAAGATATGGATGATAGCTATGCCCATGGGGCAGATTTATAATCCCAGATACTCAGAGGCAAACATAGAAGAACAGGGTGTTCAAGACAAGCCTAATCTACACATTGAGGAGAAAGGTGTGGCCAGGACCCTAATGGTAACAGGATGCGTAACACCTGTGAGGCCATGGGTTCAATCCCAAGCACTGAAAATTAATAATGAGAGTAAAGACGATGATGATGAGAGTTTTATGGAAGCCAAGGAAATCTGTTGTATATGTACAGGTGCAGGTACAAGGAGTAAAACGGCATTCACCAGAGTGGGAAGCCATGCATGGTAGCTAGAGCCTGCAATCCTGCAACCATGTAAAAGCATGTATTAAATAACAAGTAGAATTAGACAGCAAGGGTCGGATGCAGAGAACCATGGCTCCAGTGCACAGCCCACTGCTGCCCACTGCCCAGAATGCACTCTCTCTGGGCATACCCTCAGCCGAGTTGTTGTCATTGGCCTCGGTTTTTACCTGAAAATAGTTATTTTGTTGGGCTCTGTATACGTAAATGTATGCTCTTCAGGAAATGTATAGATACATTTGGCTTCCTATTAAAATGTTCTTTCATGTGCTGGGCTCTGGTAATTTTTTCTTATTTTTAGTATCTTTTTCTTCTTTCCCTCTTGGTTTTATGAGACTATGTCATGGATCGCAGACTAGCCTCAAGCTGGCTACTTAGAGGAGGATGTCCTCCTGCCTTATCTCTCATGTTATAGAATTACATGGCTGTGCCACCATGTCCAGCAAACTGCACAATTTCTACAGACCAGTATTAAAGACTTCTTCCTGCACTAAGATTAGCATGGTACACCCACTCAGAAGTGCTTGGTGGGCCAGGCATGGCGGCAAAAGGACAACCAAAGCTATTACATAGAGGAACCCTGCCTTCAAAGATCAAATGTGCTTGGTGCATGCCACTCTCAACATCTTTCAGCATCTAGGGGGTTAGGCCTTGAGCACACTGCTATCTGTGCTTTCCATTTACCTCTATCCACTAACAGGGCTGACGGGCCTGGTGTCTGCTCCCCTTCACACTGTGGGCTGTGGAGATGGAAGAGGGTTTCTTCCCCTGCTTCCCAGTGCTGCATACTGCATCTCTTATCTCAGGCCATCTAAAACTGTGACTGTGTGTCTGCCATACCCCAGCACAGGATCCTTCTGTCCTCCTGTCCTTACATTACCTTTCTTACACCCTCACCTTAACCCCAGTAAGGCGGCAAACAGGAGGGCCTGCTTGTGAACTGCTTACTGGCACTCTCACACTGTTCTATCCGCCTGAGTGTGTGAGCAACCTGACACTCATGGTGGAGGAACTCAATTCTGATGGCAGAAAGGAAATGTGTAACAGCATCAAGAATGTTTCAAGTCACAATAGCTGCTTTATTTAAATTATGTAATTACTGAAATGACTTCACAGAAACAGTGGCTGCACTTCCTCTCCCATGCCTTTATAGTACCACACTAAGGTCTCATCAAAATTAAGTGGAGATGAGAACAGCAGGTCATTCTTTGAACTCCCTGAATAATCCTCCTGGTGAACAGCCCCAGAAGTACACACAAGATACCTAGTCAGCCCTCAAAAGTCAAGAGCCCTTGATGGAAGTAGCCCAGAATAGCCACAGGCTTTGAGTGCAGGGTGCTGCTACCCCGAACCATAGGGCTGTGCTCACCTAACCTACACTCTGCACACTTCTGCCCAGAGAATTCTCCACTGCACTAACAAAGGAAATTCCCACGTCCCCAGTCTCTGAGGATTCCCTCATGCCATGACCTACACTTCTCTGAGTAAACTCAGGTTTGCTCAAATCTACCCTATGCTGATCATCACCAAACCTGTTGGCTATATACCTGCCAATCACTTCCTAAAGGGTCTTGAACCCTTGTTGGGGATCTCAGAATTGTCCTGTGTAGTTACAGCACTCACTCCTCAATCACTTATGTAATTTAGCTGTTGTGATATTGTGTGCAGCTGTTAAGGATCTGTGTACTTTCTAAAGAAAGGGAAGGTCCAGACACAGGTGACTATAAACATTTTGGGGTAATAAGAAGTTTTACTAGAAGCTCTTGGCTACACATACACTATTGCATTAATTTTTGAACAATTATATATTGCTGATTTCCTCACTAACTTAAGCTCAGCAAACAATTTAAACAAAGAGAGTTCTGCTGCTTTGTGTGAATTTTCATGAATTTATAATATAAAGAAAGCATATTTAGAATATGCTAATGATGCATTCTAATAAATCCATTTGGGAAAGCTTGGAAAGTTCCCGGCTGCAAGCCATTCCACACACAGCTCTATGAAGCAGGGTGAACACAGGGCACTGTTACTAGCTCACTAAGTGTTTCCTCTGCATGTAACTCGCAGCATCTGCCCTTGAGTTGAGTGTACTCACGAATATCAGCTCCATAAACGCTCTCTCTTTTGTTTTCAGTGCTGAGAATTGAATTCAGGGCTTCCCACACACAAAAGAAAAAATTCTTATGCCCTGTGTTTCGGTCTTTTTTGTATATGTAAGATTTCTTTATTCACACTTTATTTGTGTGAATATGGGTTGGCATAGACATATTGTCAGAACGGGTATGGATGTGTCTGGAGCTCAAGAGCCAACCTAAGATGTCCTTCCTCATGTTCCACCAATTAGAGGCATTTTGTACCCAGACTAGCCGGCCCGTGAGCCTTTCGGGAGCCCTGCCTCTCACCTTCCCTTAGGATTGTCAGGGTGACAGGTGCCTATGGCTCCTCCCTGGGCTCTCGTTTGAATTCCAGGAGCTTTTTCTCACAGAGCTGCTCCCGACCTTATGTGTTTGTTCTTAGTGGCAGAAGATTTACACCTTGTACCTCAGACTCTGATCAAGATATCTCTCATCTGACAAGTTCAGCAAAGTGTTGCACAGACTGAATTCCTAAGACTCTTTCTCCTCTAAAAGCTTGTGTAAAAATGTTATTATTACTAGAATTCACATAGCTTAATCTACATTTGAATATTTTCTCACAATCTTAAAGAAAGAAAATTGACCACAATCACCATTGTGAAATGTTAAGGAACAAAAAATGTACTAAATCATTAGGCAAAATGCGGTGGTAGATGCCTAAAATCCCAATATTGAGGGCATTAAGCCAAGAGGATAACAAGATCAAGACCAGCCTGTATAACCTGGCAAGACTTTGTAACAAGATAATATAAAGTTAGAGGAGTCAGAGGGCAGCCCAGTCCTCAAGCTAAGTATTATTCTCAAACTAATACTTACCTGCTAAGAATGAAGTTTTATGGATGAGTATTTGCATATGCAACAACCAGGTTTGACCTCACCACTGAAAATGAAGAGACATGCCCCATTCCAATGCTTGATTTCCTGTACTCTCAGGAATGCAGCCTGTGGTCCTCCATTTATATAAATTCCACGCATTTCACTCTGCACTGAGTCACAACTCACCGCTAGGAAAGGAGGCTGGAAAGCACTCAATGCGAAATCTTAATTCTTTCGGAAATCACATGCCTTCTACATGGCAAGGAAGCACATTACAATTTGAAAATAAGCATATGAAAAATACTTACCGCTTATTACAGTGAAGATCATAAATGGGTGTTTTAAACTGAATGGACTTGACCATTTCCCCAGTACGAAGTGAATGTAGATCCACACAGCAGTATGGTGGTGTCGTGCTAAAAAACAAACATTACTTTAAGTTAAAGAGAAAAGACAGCACAATAAACATTTTTCTCTGCACATGAATACATTCAGCGGTTACCATACAGAATAAAAATAATACAGCCAGGCAACTTATTTTTTAAATATAGCATCAGGCCCAGGAGGGTGACCCATGCCTTTATTCCCAACAATCCAGAGGCAGAGGCAAGCAGACCTATGATAGTCAGGAATGATTGTAGAATTAATACTGTGAAGTAGAACATCATGATTTTATAAATAGATTAGTTATATGTTCATGGTAAGAAATGTTTCCTAAATTTGATCAAAGAATTAAAATGACTTCAAAATGAACAAATAAAATAGGAAGATAATGTATATGAATGTAAAATGATACAGAGTATAATACAAAAATTAAGTAGTAGAGAAAAGGCTCATTATCTCAATTGAGCTCAGCCCAGGAAGTCAGTTCTGTGCAACTAAAACCCTGTTTACAGGGAAGAAAGCTGCCTGTATTTACTGGAAACTTGGTTGTGTGTGTACAGAGCTCAAAGGTATGAAGAGAAAGGCACAGATGATGTCCCTGAAGGTTAAAGAAAACTGCTGTGGTTGATACATACTTGCCACCCAAGCTCCATCCCCAGCTATCTCTCACCTATACCTACAACCTTTGCCCCAAGAGACTCAAGATACTGTATACACACACACACACACACACACACACACACACACACACACGTGTGCACACGCGCAAGCGCACGTGCACACGCACCCACGCACGCATGCACAAATAGAATTAAAATTGTAAAACAAATATCATTTTAAAGCACAAAAATAAAACTTAGTAAGATACATTAGGAACTGGCTTCCTCTCTGTGTAAAACTGCACAAGAACTGAGTGACAGTGGGGAGCAGCATGGCGCAGAGAACTAAGTGGGTACCTGGTGTTTGGGAATTGCTGTCCTCCATGGCAGTAAACACATTACCTTGCATGTACACAGAGCAACTCAAGAGGGAAAAATTGTCTGAAATCTTGAAACTTAGTTTCTAAAATTAACAAAACTAAAATATTACACCCAAAATTAATCTGACCCTCTACTGCTAAGAGGACAAGTTAGCAACCAATGAAACTACTAGGAGGTGGGGGATGCACTGAGTCCTTTCCACTGAAGTACTCATGGCAGTGAGGCACTGGATACTGGGATTCCAACTGCTTCACTGGCCCCATGCAAAATCCCCAGATAGGTAGGAGAATGCCACAAAGCCTCACTTCAATACTAACTGAATGAACAAGACAACACTATAAACAATGTACATGTTGGGGAACCACCTAACCATTAGTAAAATGTAGTCATCCTTTAAAGTAAGAGTTCTTATTAATTCATAAGGCAGCCAAAATCTTCCCGCCAATGACATTACCATGTGCTTGCCTGACATGTTCTCTTGTTCAGTGATATCTTTTGAAAAGCCTTGCCCATCTGTGTGGAACACAGCAGTTACAGTCTTGATTCTATTTACCGACAGCTGGAGAGAAGGTTCCTTTAAACTCTGGGTCTCTGTATCTCACCACTTGCTAAGCTGCAAGACAACCTCTGCTTTGTGCTGCCGCCCAGCGCACGTGCTCCGCAGAAGCCGATACTGTGATAGAGTTATATAGTTGGCCGGGTTCTACAAAGCTCTCACAGACTGGCATATCCAGTGCTTTGGTCACTGGAACAGAGCTATGACCTCACATCAAAATGAAGCTGATTTTTAAAGAACCCCAAGGGTGCAACTAGTTCATTTTAAGTAAAAGGCTGAGTCTATAGGAAAAACAGAACGGATACAACAAAATTAGCAAATGAGTGCATAAAATCCTCTGAATCAGGTCAGAGAGGCTGTCTTTTAACACATAGGTATCAAAATGAACAATAAACATAGTTTGTAATTTTTATGATAAATACAGTGATGGATGTAATTTGGCTCAATTGAATTTTCCTTATATAAGTGAGGCATTTTATAGTAAGTTACAAAGCAACAATTGGTTAGCAACTGTGCATGACTCTTATCCATAACAGGAGTTATTAATATTTTATGGGAAAAGGCCTGATTTTCAGATATTATGATAGCCAAAGGGATGAACTTTCTAGTCACTTCAGAGAGAAAAGTTGGTTATGTCTAGTTAAAGACAAGGCTTTTCTTTACGGAGGAAGAAGCTTTCTGTAAAAGCAACTGTAAACCACGCGACAACATGAATCCCAGGATGAGAAAATATTGAAAATATAATGAATGCAGAAGACAGGCATCAATAAGACAGGCATTATCATCTAAATGAATCCATAGTTGAAATTACCCTAGTCAAACAAAAATAACTGTACTTACCAACTCTGAATAATCACACACAATAAAGCCAGGCCTAAGTTCTGAAATTGAGAATTAATTATGAAAGCCTACCAGCTCTGTTCCCTATAGTCCCTACAGTTTCTTTCCCGTCCTCCTTGATAATTCGGTATTTCCAATATAACTTCTGTGTGTTGATTCTTACCTGAACTTGACACGTCTACAGTCAAGATCTAGAGTCATCTGAGAGGAGGGAACCACAATTAAGAAAATGCCCCCATAAGATCAGGCTTTAGGCAATCCTGTAGAGCATTCTCTTAATTAGTGATTGATGTGGAAGGACCCAGCCTACTATGGGTGGTGTCATCCCTGGGCTAGTGGTATTGGGTTCTGTAAGAAAACAGCTTGAAAAGGCTAGTAAGAAGCACTCCTCCTATATGGACTGCATCAGCTCCCACTTCCAGGGTCCTACCCTAACTTCCTTTGGTATAAATCTTTCCTCTTCAACTTCCCTTTGGTCATTGTGTTTCATTTCAACAATAGAAATACTGCTGTGCTGAGAGCTCACTTGGCTGTTCAATAGATTTTTTTTTTTTAATTAACTAGCCAAAGATCTTGTCTCAAAACAGTAAAATGGGCACAATGTCATTCTAATTAGATTGGGCATAATCTTAAAAGTAAAAATAAAGAAAAGAAAAAAAAACTCTCAGTAAGAGAAACTGGAAATCTGGTCCACGTGTGTTGGTAATGTAATCTGAATTTGAAATGGACTCCATATGATTTCTGTTCAGAATACCTGGTTTCTACCTGTGCCAATATGCTCATGTACATGTGTGTACATGTGTGTATATTTGCATGTGGAATCCAAAGGTCAATGTTGGATGTCTACCTCAATCATCCTCCCCATTATTTTGGCAGGGCAGGTCTTTTAGTGAACCTAAAATTTGGCTAGCCTACATGTCAGTGAACACCAAGAAAAAGCTCACCTCTACTTCTCTACCCTGATCCTTCACCCCGCTTTTACATGGATCATCACCCATGTAAAACTCAGGGGTCCAAACTCAGGTCTTCTGAGCCATCGCCACAACTCAGTGGTACTACTTAGAAAGCTGTGGGGACTACAGCTGGAATCCAGTCACTAGCAGGTGTGCCTTTGAAAGGTATTTATTCCTCACCCTCATTCTGTCCTTGGGTCTGAGCTTGCTGGTGGTCACTTGCTCCCATCACTGACTCTCCTGCCACCACAGATGCAGCCACTTAACCATGCACTCCCTGCCAGAGGGACCGAAATCCCTCAGCTGACATGAGCAGCTAAGCAGCTCCCCACGGGTGCTATGAAACAGTGACTTCCACAGGTAGGAATCAGGGATGGTGGACTGCCTGTGAGAAACAGATTGGCAGATCCTCAAACATAAAGCAGTATCATCTGAGGTCCCACAACTCCACTCCTAGGCATATACCCAGGAGAGGTGAAAGCTTATGTCCATGCAAATGTCCATACATTAGTACCTACAACAGCATTATTCATAATAACTGAAGTGGGAGCACACTCAGGCCCATAGCACACAGATAAACAATTGGATAAGCAAAGACAAGACTATTCTGCAATAAAAGTAAAAGTACTGACATGTTCCACCACATGGATGAACCTCAAAAACATATGCTAAGTGAAAGAAGCAGAGACTTGAATGGCCTCATCATGTAGAAATCCATTTGTCTAAGGTGTCCTAAGAGGCAAATCCATTAAGACAGAGCAGACTGGGGCTGCCTTGACCAGAGGAGGAAGAAATGAGGACTGACTTCCTAATGGGAGTGCTTTCCTTCAGTGTGAGGAATGTGGCTTGATAACAGGTAGCTGTTCTACATTTCCAATTTAGCAGGGTATGTTGGTTTTTATGAGTTCAATTTTAGCAAAGGAAAGCAGGCAGAGTGCATAGTTGACAGAGTAATAAAATCACAGAGTTAACAAAAGCTACAGAAACTGGGGGTGGGGACATAATGGCAAGTGCTTCAATACTAGGGAAGACATAGACAACAGAGAAGTAAGACATGGGGCAAAACCTAGAAAGTGAGAATGACATTAATATACTAGATTTCAACATGACAATCAAAAGGGAAACCCAGGAGAGAGTAAATGGAAAGCTGAAGGATCTATGGAAGGCCGCATGGACACCTACTCTCTCACAACCCAGTTAAAACTTAAAGCCTAGGATGGCACATGGTATCTTTATTCCCAGCCTTTAGACAGTCAGGCAGATCTCTATGAGTCTGAATGGGGCCAAGAGCGACATTGTGAGATCTTCACTTTTTTAAAAAGTTATAGACATATCAAAATAAACAAGAGGGGCTTTTTTGTGCATGACACAAAAAAGAGCAGGGGTAAAGTTCTGGTTAAAGGTAAGAGTGAGAAGAGAGATAAAGAAGTGGACCCCTACATGAGAGGACATGAGTTGTTAATGCCCAGTCACAGAAACCTCTGTATGCATTATTGGTGAGGAAGGAACCAGAGTCTACTGCCATTGCTCTCGATTACCACCATAAATAAATGATAAGTGGTCCTATTGTCAATGATACCACACACTTTGGCTACATGACATAAAACAATCTCAAAACAAACAGGAAACTTCCTACCTCCTTGCTGGCTATTGTTCAATACCTACCCACTGGCACAATGGTGGCATGACTGCTATATAGTAATCAACAACTTTCTGATTATATCTGAAGCCTGTTCCAAGGGAGGGAATTCAGGCTTGGTACTGTCAATCTGGTCAAAAAGTCCACAGCCCTGGAGGTGCTAGGGAGGAGCAAGCTTTGGCATATCAAACTGCTTTCTAAATACTTATGTTTATGTATACATTGCTTTCAAAGTTTCCAACACTGGTCGTGGTTAAGTCAGTGATCATCCATTTTGTATTACTTAAGAAATGTGCCAGGGCTGTCGAGATGGCTCAGCAGGTAAGAGCACTGACTGCTCTTCCAAAGGTCCTGAGTTCGGATCCCAGAAACCACATGGTGGCTCACAACCACCCGTAATGAGATCATCGGACTCCCTCTTCTGGTGCATCTGAAGACAGCTGCTACAGTGAATTACACCTGAGCGAGCGGGGCCGGAGCGAGCGGGCTGCAGAGGTCCTGAGTCCAATTCCCAGCAGCCACACACATGATGGCTCACAGCCATCTGTACAGCGACAGTGTACTCATACACATAAAAAATAAAATAAAAAATAAATCTTAAAAAAAAGAAAGAAATGTGTCTAGAATACAATAAGCTGTTAATAAACATGCAGGGGAGGAAAGAATTACACCTGAATAAGATGCAATGCCCATAATTAGGAATAAGAGTATGTCCTGACTTGAGAAACAAAAACAAAAACAAAGAATAAGATATGGAAACACTGAATTATATCACACTCAAAATACTCACTGGTTAAGAGTATGTACTGCTCTTTAAGAACCTGTGTTTAGTGCCCAGCGCCCATGCCCAAATGGAAAACTTAAAGGGCACTGGCAGCTGCTGATGGGCATATTTAAAATACCTACAAAATGAGGAGCGCACAGGGGTGCATTTTAAACATAAAGTGCAGAGAAAAAAAATACCTTTGCAGGATCTTGAAATTTGTCCTCACACCCTAAAAGGCTCTCACTAGACTCATTTTGTGGTGCCAAAGGATGTATTTGGGAAATTCCCCATGATGGCACTGCAGATACCAATTCTAGATACTACAAGATCATAGGACAACAATGTCTTCCATAATTGTTTAAGGAAAGTAAACTAAGTTAAACTTTTTCTACCAGATGAATCTTGGACATGCTGACTGCAGCCCATGAGGCTTTGGAAAACCTATGAGCCAGCATGGACTCTGTACAGAGAAGTAGTAACGGACTAACTCTGAACTCACAGGTTGCCCAGCACTCGGGGGCCACGCAGTGCTCCATCTTCTGAACTAAACAATCTCCAGTGAGGGCAGAGGTCTTAAGAGTGATATCCAGCCACATTTAAACTCTTGTTATTAAGCCACAAGTCACAAGCATGGAGGGTGGGAGGGAGGGAATATGCTTGTTTGGATGGCCATATTTGGTAAGAATAATCTAAGTATACAAATAAGGTTATACTTAATAATTCATCAAAAACTATTAATAAACACCATTTAAAAAATAAAATTAATCTCAAAATATGTAAGCAGACTTATATCATTAAAGCTATTTTGAAAAAAAACTGACTCTTTTTTTCATAAGTGCACATTTACTATACACAATAAAAAACAATTTTCAAAGGAAAGGGAGCGTGCTTACTGAGCACTAAGCAATTCCCCTTGTTTGATATTTATCATGTAGTGCCAGGAATTAAACTGGGATCTTAGAGCACACTACACAGGAGTTCTACCATGGACCAAACTCACTACACAGCAAATGATTTTCATCCAAAGTCATTTTACTTTTTGAAAGCCATACCAGCAACATATTATTAATGAAGTTCAATAATTTTATCAAACATATATGAAATAACATTTAGATAAGTTGTACACACTAAAATATACTGCCAGTTTCCAGTTTAAGATGATGACAAGAATTAAATCAACGAACCCAAAATGGGAAAAGACCAAAAGCTAGAAATTACATAGAAGTTTAAGTTAGGCACACTACACACTTGAGAATTCTTGTGCAATTAATTTTTTTAGAAAGCTTGAAAATCTATTCTCTAGGTCATAAACTAGGCTTCAAGAATCCACAGAACAAGGATTCATAAGACTGCGAACGTTATTATTATTCTGAGGAGCTCATCATTTGTTCTCGCAATACATGAGGTAATCCATGGTAACTAATACTGTATCTTCAAACTTTAAACACTGCACAAAGAAGGGGCAGCAGACAGATGTAAAGAGAGGCCTAAGAGAGAGGCAGGCAAGACAGCTCAGCAAGCAAAGGCATTAGCCACCAAGCAGATGACCTCATGTCAACCCTGGGACAGAAAGGGTAAAAGAGAGGAAACAATTCCCAAAAGTTCTAAGGCACATGTGCCCAACTACACGTACAATTAATAGACAAAGAGATAAATAAGAGTAAATAATTCAATGCACGATGTGAAATAGGAATGACAACACATTGCATATTAAATTTAATTCCTAAATTCAATAAAATGCAATAAATAATAATAAAATAATAATAATAATAGAATATTAGACTTGAGATATTCTACTAAATATCTCAAGTCTAATTTTGAATTACTAGGACACCATAACTCTTGCTTTGCCTTCAGGTAAGATGAGACTTCACGGTCATGTTGAAACCAGGACCGTGTTTTCAAAACAGCTTTTAAAAAAATGAAATGCAATGACCATCATGTTAATGCCAAGTGAAATATGGCTTTTATGATTTCAAAATCCTAAACATTAATACTATTTCCTTTACAAAGACCATCATTATTTCCATCCATGATATTTAACAGATTGAAATGAAATTAGGAAAAGTGCAACAAAGTATCTGAGAAGTGACATTTTCCAAGAGTGTGCAATGTTTGAGAAAATACAAAATATCAAAGACATTTAAAAATCTACCAGGAATTGTAAGAAGCATGGAAACACTTATTTTTAAATAAGAAAAATCTGCACAATCTTCAACATGTGTTATTAAATCTAATCCTTTAAATGTAAGGGAAATTTTGATAGCATTATAGTATTTCATTCATATTCAGAGCATGAAGAACAAAAGCATGTTGGTCTTATCTTTATTAACTAGTACTTTTTTTAAAAAAAGGAAAATGCAAACTTAGTCATATTAAAAGCTAAAGCTGTGATTAGTTTACTTAGTAATTCTTTATTCTCTCTGAGTAAGACCTGGTGATTCTAAAATGTGCTAATAAGGATGCTGTCACAGGGAAGGACCTAGCCAAGGAATGAGCAACACCATCTCCACACACAAACAGGAGGGGGCTAGAAGTAAAGCCTGAGTCAAGATAGTCATTTTCTTGTTTTGTTTTGAAAGGAGTGTTCTATGTCACCCTATATGTAGGCCATCTCTGACTCCCACATACTGGGATTAAAAGCCTAAATTCTGATAGTTTTCTAAAACAACTTGGTGTCACAGGTGGAAAATACCACACCACACTGGTTACCATCAAATATTTTTTTTATTAGATGTTTTCTTTATTTACAATATCTCCTTTCCCAAGTTCCCCTCCAAAAGAAAAAAGAAAAAGAAAATAAGAAAATAAAATTAAATTAAATTAAATTTAAAAAAAAAAAAAACTAAAACTAAAACAATCCCCTGTTCCCTCCCCCTGCTCACCACCCCACCCTCTCCCCCTTCCTGGCCCTGGCATTCCCCTACACTGGGGCATAGAACCTTCACAAGGCCAAGGTCCTCTCCTCCCATTGATGACTGACTTGGCCATCCTCTGCTATACACATGCTGCTGGAGCCATGAGTCCCACCATGTATACTCTTTGGTTGGAGTTTTAGTCCCTGGGAACTCTGAGGGTACTAGTTAGTTCATATTGTTGTTCGTGCTAAGGGGCTGCACATCCTTCAGCTCCTTGGGTCCTTTCTCTAGCTCCTTCATTGGGGACCCTGTATTCAGTCCAATGGATGGCTGTGAGCCTCTACTAAGTATAAAAATCGGAGGCTAGAGATGGCTCATTGGAAGCTCATAGGAATAGCTTGTTCCTCTTCCATAGTAACTGAGTTAAGTTCCCAGCAACCACTTGATGGCTCACAATCACATGTAACTAAAATTCCAAGGGACTTCTTCCTCTTTGGGCTTCCTGATGCTCTGTGCATGAGTACACACACACACACACACACACACACACACGAATAAATAATTTTTAAAACTTACAAGTATTACATACCAATTATATGTATGAGATATACATAAAAATAAAATTAACATATAAATATAAAATGTAATACATTTTAAAAACCTTTCACCTAATTTTAGACGAATAAAGTGCAAGTGAAACATCATACAGCAAGAAGGAGCACACAAAAGTAGTTAGGGGCCAGGCAGTGGTGGCACACACCTTTAATCACAGCACTTGGGAGGCAGAGGCAGGAGGATTTCTGAGTTCGAGGCCAGCCTGGTCTACAAGAGTAAGTTCCAGGACAGCCAGGGCTATACAGAGAAACCCTGTCTCAGAAAACAAACAAACAAAAAAAAAAAAAAAATAGGTAGTTAGGAAAGTTATATTGTAACTAAGATTTGCAACATTTTTCTGTTCACATTAAATCATTTCCAATCCATGGTTCCATGCATTACATAATAAATCACAATTCAGTAAACAAGGAAGACGCGTGTAAACAGTGCAGAGGAAGCCCCAACATTCTGAAGTGCAATGAATAAAGCAAGATCAAACTGTTCCATCAAATAACTGCTATCAGAACAGACATGTTTTATCTCATGCAGAAGTTATTAGAACATTCTCAGTGATAGAATGTAATCAAACAGATTAAACAAATCCAGTTAGTACCATTTGTACATTTCTCAGATTCATACAGCCTTACACTAATCTGTGGGCTTGCAGAAGTTCCTTGTTTTTTGTTAGACATGTAATGCTCACTGAATGAATGAAGAATGTTTTCTGTGAGTTGAAAGGACTAATGTAAGTATCTTAGAAGACTTCAGTTGCTCTGCCTGACATATTTCTGGCCATACTATGCCACTACACTTTCATCCTAACTCACTGAAAGCAACAAGAGGGGGCCCTCATGTGAACTACATATCATGGGTAAGAAAGACATGTCAATGGAGGCTGGGGAGATAGGGCCTACTACATCATTCATTAATCAAGGAAACAACCCATTGGACTTGCTTACAGACCAATCTGATGGAGGCATTTTCTCAATTCAGATTCCCAATTCCCACATGACACTAGCTTATGTCTGCCTGACAAAAAGCTAACTAGCACAACTGTCAAGTCACTTTTTCTGATATTATGAAATTGCCTTTCAAATAAATCTCTTTTTGTTGGTCATGCAATACATACCTAAAATCTAAGCACTTAAGATAAGGCTAGGTAATTCCAGGTAAAGGCCATCCTGATGTATATAGTAAGATAATCTCTCAAACCACAGTGAATACAACCCGTTCTTTAAAGACCTATCTTGAAGTCTACTTTAAAGCTAAACAAAAAGTCAAGAGAGCTGCTCTGTTAATTTCCATCTATGAAACAAATATCCTGACATTTTAAATCCTCCTCCTGGGGATCCTGACTTCTGTCAAAAAACCTTCTGATATTCTATATTCCTTAAGTTAATCATGAAAACTGTACACTTGAATTGCTCCAGATATCACCATAAAGCCTTTACATATGTTATCTCATTTAATCCTCACCATAATCCTACAAGTAGTAAAATTTTATAGAAGAAAGCTTTTCTTTAAATATCAGATTCATTCTTCACCACTGATCACTGTGATCTACAATTCTCTACATCAAATATCATGAAAATTAATTCTGACAAGAGCACAGATTTTAGTTCCTCAATATGGACTATTTATTTAAATTGCTGACATTTATTTAATGATGATAAACACAGCAAAAAAAACTTATTCATAAAAAGACTAAACTCATAGATTTGCTATAATGATATATGTCTATAATCCTAAAATAACAAGTATTAGACCAATATTCATGGATATTCATGCCTACATAGAAGGAAACTGTAGCCTTAGCTTCATTAACATCAGTTTTCGAAATAACCAAAGAAAACTCACGCACTGCCAGGGTAGCAAACATTACAATAAACAACACTTAATACTGTTTGTAGTTTAAGTTTGGAATACTAAAATTTCCCTTTGCTAAATAAATTCCTTCAGTAAACAAAGATAAGTTCACACTAGTAATATAGTGAGAGAGACTGATATTGGGATGTGATGTGAAAAAAATTATGGAAAGAAAAGTAAAAAGGTTAAGATTACACTAGTAATAAAAATATGAATTCGCACAATATCCTACACACGTGCCCCCGGGGAGAACGGAATGAGGAAATTCTCCAGTTAAGTCTCCTTCGTCCTAAATAAAATGAATCAATCAATGCATCTATTAGGAAGCTCTATCGGAATGCTCACTTCAGCAGCACATAGACTTTAGAAAAAGCTAGAAAACAAACGGTTTTATTTATTTTCCCATTTCATTAGATAATTCTTATAGACAACAAAATATGGAAAACCAATAGCGAGGAGATTTAGGAAAAAGAAAACAGTGGATATGGCTCGGCTATTAAGAGTATGCAGGGGCTGCTATTCCAGAAGTCAAGAATTCCGTTGCCAGCACCCACTTGGTGGAAGCACATAATCTTCTGTAACTCCAATTCCAGAGAACTGATGCCTCTTCAGGTCTCCTGGGCATGAGACATGCATGTGGTCCACAGACATACATGCAGACAAAATATTCATACACATAAAAAAATAAAATAAAAGAATCTGAACATGGGATCCCAACACTTGGGAGGCTGAAGTAGAAGCATCATGACAAGTTTGAGGCAGCCTGGGCTACCTAGTGAGACTCTGTAAGGGATAGAAAGATGTCTCAGTCTGTGAAGGTTGTCTGCCATACAGACAGACTGCCCAGGCTCAAGTCACAGAACCTTGAGGTGGAACATGACAAACGCATCTCCAAAAGTCTTCATAAGTAAGAAATACATTATAGAGAAAAGAACATAAGCCAGTACTTGTCTCACAAGCAGTAAGACATGACTGCCTCACAGTTTAGGTTTGGAGGTTTTGAGGACCTCATTGTGTAGATTCCTTGTGAGGGCTGAAATTACAGGTGTGTACTACCACAGCCAGGTAGGATAAAAAGTGAAAACTAATAAAATATAATCAGAAAAATAAAAGAATTGGTTATAGTGAAAGGAATCTCATACACATATACACAGAATCTTGTTCAGACTTATTTTCCTAAAATCAAGATAATTTATAACTGCTTCTCCCATTATTATAAAAAAAACAGAAATCATTTTGCTCATCAACAGTCTTGTATATCTATAATTAAATAAAAGACATTATAAAGCTGAAAGTCATGTCTTGCTACAAAAGCAACTAATAATAACAACTTCTGCAAAGCAAGCCTAGAGACCACAGTAGAACCCACCATGGGACAATCTGCCGACTTTCTTACTCCACTGAAAAATCCATAATCTATTAATATGTGTGACATTTAAATATAAATGAAGCCAACACACACCGGGTCCTGTTCCCAACACTCACACGGTAGCTCACAGACATCTGGACTCCAGTGCCAGCAGATCCCAGACCTCCTCAGGCCTCTACTAGGCATCAGGCACACAACTGGTACACAGACATGTTTGCAGGCAAGGCACCCATGAACATTAAGAAAAAAATAATTCTCAATTGTTTGCACAAAGACTGGGTCAGGAGCCTGTTGCGCCTTGCACACTGACACCTTACTTCTATTTTGGGTGTGATTCAAAACCTCTCACTATCTATACCTTCTGAGCGGCTTAACAGACTCACTCTCTCTTCTTTTCCAAGAGTCTAGATTGGGCTTGAATCTCCTAACTCTCCCAAGTGCTGTGATTATTCTTAGCATCTATGTCAGAATGCCAGAATAACACTACTTTAAGTGCTTGTAGAACCTGAATACACAAATGTTAGCTGTTTGCTGTTGAGGAACACCCAGGTACTTGATGTTAAATGTAGCTACTCTTCAAAAACCTATTTTGGGCCTGGCATGTCCCGTCACACCTTTAATCCCAGCATCCCAGGCAGAGGCTAGAGATCTCTGTGTCTAGTCTGGTCTACGCAATGAGTTTCAGACCAGCAGGACTATGTAGTAAGGTTGTCTAAAAATAAAGTCTTAGAATTATTTTAAAATTTTATAGAAATAGACATATAAGTAACAAAAAGCTTGTTAAAATGTTTTGACAATATCATTACTTTTCTTATTAGACAGAGACAAAAACAGTTTTAGTCACTATCTCTTGTAAGGACAGGTAGAACTGAGTAAAGCAAGGGAAGGTAAAATAATAAGGGGAATGTAAGCTGCATATTTAATTCTGAAGTAATTCATTAGATGTGAACACATATTATTGTCTTGGGACTGAATACAACTTAGCATAGGTAGAGAACAAAACAGTAATGATTTGTATCATGATTTGAAATTTGGGAGTCCAAAGAAATATCCTCATATACACAAAACCATGCAGATGCATGATCACAGGTGCTAAACAAATGTTTAAGTATACAATAAGCAAAATACCACTGTTACACTGGAGCAACTAGTGACCATAGCCTAATCACACAAGGATGTGGGTCTCAGCTCAGCCTTGAATGAAATTTAATATTCTGTTATAAGGAAGAAAACTTCACTTTACTGCTGAGGATCAAAAAAAAATTCATAGCATCCTAACTATAAAAATTACAGCCATCCTTTCTGGATGGCTAAAGGGGGCTGCCAAGCCAGGTTTCTACCTGAGATGATGACTTCAATGGCATTAAGAAGCCACAATGCTGTTGCTCTTCCTTCCACCATGAATCACCTAAACAGTCAGTCCTTCAAGAAGACTGGAAGTGGGGATCCAGTTTCAGAGAGACCTGGACACCAGGGCAGATACTATGCCATCTTGGCGCCTACACCTGTGGCTACAGCACAGAAATGCTCTCTGCAGAGGGTTTTCCACACGTGTATACAAGAAGCCAGAAATCCTCTGCAAAACTGATGAATACTCTGGACTTCGGGGGTACTGGGAGCTTTTCCTCAGCTCCTTGTCAGTCAACAGAGGACTAACAATGGAGTCTGCAAATTTCCATCTCTGCTTCTAGGACTAAGCCAGTGAACTGTGGTCACTCTGACACTAAGTGTCTTCAGAATTCATTTCATAAAGCACGCATTAGGACCTGGGTTCTCCTCTTTTAAAGGGGGTGGAATGCTTCTTCATAAACACACACACACACACACACACACACACAAAGCTTCTTTATATTTTTGGACCTAAATCTTAAAGTAGAGACTTTGAAAAGGAAAAAAAATTAAAATAAAAACCTAACCTATGTCTAGCAAGCCTCAGCTCCCTGGCTCTCTGTCACATTGATTTATGACAGTTATTTCTTAGGAGAAAGGAAGACACAGATGCAAACAATTACTCTATTTTTGCAGGCAACAAGTGAGGTGGGTGGTAACTGAGAAATTTTTTTTTAATTCTGTCACAATATGCTGCTTTTTCTTAAGAAACCCTCCTCACACAACAAACGTTCGCCACATCAGAGAATTTCCAGGGCCTGAAGCGCCGCTTTGATTCCAGACCGCTGCAGGCATTAGCAGGAGGTAATTAGGGTAAAAAGTTCAGCCACAGTTCCATGGCTAGAGTCCTGCCAGAAATAAATTTCCTCCCTATTCACTGTACCCCTCCCTACAGATCATATTGAAAACACATTTATCTTTGTAGAGCTTGTTCCTCTTCTAATTAACTTTATGGCGTTTACAGCATTTAATAATTTAAAATGGCTGCGATCGCAGCAGTTTTATCTTTCATGGTAGATGAGTGTGTTATCATTTCTCCAACACTGCTGTTTGACGAGTGACTCACAGACCTGCACTGCAGCTGTTTACCCTACTCTCTGGTCCTTACTAACCAAAGCTTTACTTTTCCCACGTTAGAGAAAGGAACAAAGTTGACAAACCTATTCAGAAGGTATCCTTCCAAATCTCATGAAAAACGAAAATGATTCAGAACTAAATTGAATTTATAGTCAAGGCAAAACAGATACTTTACTATTTTTTACAGTGTTTCAATTTTTCACAGAGAGAAATATAGACTGTTATATTCAAGGGAGAGATAAAAGAAATACCAGACATTTGAGTTTCAATAATTTAAAAAAGTACTGCAGGGCAATCAAAGCCTGTTCCCTCAGTGTCCCAGTCCCTACACTTCTCCACACTCACATCAGGACTTCCTAACAGGACAGTCGACTCTCTGCTTTACCCCTCATTGTACTTGCTGTTTGAAAAACAAAATGCTAATAGAGTCTAAGCCATAGCCCTCACTGCTATGATTGATTTTGTTACAGTCAAGAACTCAATCCAATGTCTTTTTAAACAATGAACTTGAGGAGAATAAAATTGCCTTGTATAGAATAACAGTACTAACCTTTGAATACAAAACTATACTTTCAAATAATATCCATTTGTTTATGAACACAAAACAATACTTTGAATGGGATTATGACATTGTTACTGTCTTCCAAGAAAATAATAAA
Source organism: Montemys delectorum (assembly GCA_019843815.1). NCBI lineage: Eukaryota > Metazoa > Chordata > Mammalia > Rodentia > Muridae > Montemys > Montemys delectorum. The sequence continues at coordinate 42,103 of JADRCD010189886.1, forward strand.
AAATAAAAAAGAATTCTTTTTCAAAAGCCAAACTACTTAGTCCACACTACCTACTGTGAGGTATGAGTAAGAGCTACAGGCATAAAAGGGCAGCAGGGCTCCAGGTGCCCCTCCTCACTTCACACTAGAGGACCTTTCCTACAAAGTGACTATGCAGAACTTCCTGTCTCACCTCTTTCCCACTCATGATCTAAAAGACATTGAGGACTTATGTCACCATCTAGGGTCTGTCCTAACCAAGCTTGTGCCACAGAATCATGCTATTCCAGTTGAACTGACATTTCTCAAACATAAAGGGACATTAAATGACAGCATTCAGTAGCATTCAGTAGGGAACAGCAAACTTAATTGATTCTAAATGACTACAAATGGAAAGATGTTGCTCCATGATTTCAATACCCAGTTTCATGGGAAACCTCCTAGAACATAGGCAAGGAAGGACACATACTCACTACTTGCCCTGGCTGTTGGAACCCCATATTGATCAACAAAGGTTCCTAGAATGGATAAAACTATCTGCATATATCTAAAACAGCATCATCCAGCAATTCTGCTCATAGTTATCAATGCCCAAGAATCAGAAATGAACACTGTGTATGTGCGTATGGACTTGCTCGAGTGTGCGCATGTGCGTGTGCACATGCATGGATCTAGGGATTGGCACTCAAAGCCACTGGAATAAATAAAGATAGTACTTGAGCTTCTTATCTCTGCACAGCTTGTTGCCTGCAAAGATGAGAGTGTCTTTAACCCTAATGACACTAGCACATGTAATTATCTGCTCTCAAGGGCTGATGTGCACTTTATAGGACATTTCTCAGTCCCCTTGATTCTATCCATTATAGAAGCCACACGCCTCCTCCTACCCTCCCACACAACCATCACAAGAAACTGCCAAGCAGCCTGTGAGGACAGCCCTTCCTTCTTCCCATGTGGAAACAGTGCCTTGTCTTACTACTGGAGAAGTAGATGATAGAGGGCCCAGTGTGCCATGAAACACCATTAAAACCCCTTCTATGAATAAAAGGAGCAAGCATTTGAATAAGGCAGTTCTTTGAGATTGCTATCTAAATGGCATGCTAGGTGACCTATAACAAACATCTTAAAATCATATACACAATGTATGATTAACCCAGTAGCAAACAAAGATCCCTTATATTTTACTATGTCTGTGTTATAATTTACTCAGTAAATTACATCCATATAGTCTTTGATTATAACAGATTTCAACCTTAGTTAAAGCAAATTACCTTCCTCAGAACCCTAGTTCTCTAATACAATAAAATCATCAAGTAACACAATTAGTGACATTTGGAAAGCTTTTATTCTGGTTAAATACCATATACTATATCAGCACAAGATCTTGGTGGGAGTAACGCTGCGGGCACTCCTGTTGTTCCAGATATTCAAGGGAACCACTAGAACCTGGGAGTTCAAGACCAGCCAGGACACCAAAGAGGGCCTTCATCACAACAACAACAAACACACACACACACACACACACACACACACACACACACACACACACCCCACAAATCTTCCTGGGATATGGCTTTAAAACTAAGCCATGTGAAAACCCCATGTTACTCATGTTAACTGCTGGTCTCTCTCCACTGCATCCTTAAGATAATCGCAGCACAGCAGTGATCTCTTTGCAGAATTATTCACTGTATACATGCTCTGTTCTGCCAGGAGAGTAAGCGTGCCTGGGTGGAATTCCACAAAGTCAGAATCTATGCAGATGTTCCTTCCCGTTTGGTTTCCTTTAATTTGCAAATCTTGTAATCTAAGCCTGAAGTTGACTGAACCAACATTTAAACCAGCACAGCAATATCAGCCAAAAACTCAATCTGTTTTCTATTTAAATGTCAAGACTGCATCCTTTTTGGTGGCTGAAAAAACTGTTGTTTTGAAATGATTACACAGTGGAACTGCAAGCCCTTTAGTAGTTTTATGAACTGCTTCTAAAAGGAAAGCTATGCTTTTAAAAGGCCTTGAGGTTATAGAGCGGAAGGGAAACGTGGAACACAGAGATGCTTACTTTTATATTTCTAACTACCCATTGAAGTTACCTTAAACTAGACAACAGCAAAGAAATTTTTTTTAAAGTTTATTACTAAGTCAAGACTCAAGTGCTATTCTGAGCCTTACTACCTTGAAGCAAGCTCCTTCTACCAAGGGGAGGGACACACAAGGATGCATTACAGCTGGGCATGAGAAAACAAATGTGGGGGTGGCCATGCTCATTATCCTGATTGGAGTGATGGTTTCATGGGTATATACAGATGTCAAAATGTATCAAACTGCACACATTAAGGAGGTGCAGTTAATCATGTTTCAATTATGCCTCAATAAAGATATATGTACAGCATTATACACATGAGCTTCTGTAGGGAATATAAACAAATTACAATTTTTCCATGGAAGTAAAGACCCCTAAAAGCAGTCCTAGCTTAGCCCACGAAGAATGGCAAAACTACAGCAAAAACGGTGAACAGGCCCCACCCCAATAAAGCATAAGCTTTTATCCCAACCCAAAATTAGACAACTACATCAATATACAGAAAAAGAATTCCCACTGGGCAGTGGTGGCGCACACCTTTAGTCCCAGCACTTGGGAGGCAGAAGCAGGCAGATTTCTGAGTTCAAAGCCATCCTGGTCTACAGAGTGAGTTCCAGGACAACCAGGCCTACACAGAGAAACCCTGTCTCGAAAAAAGAAGAAACTGCAAGGTAAAGGAAAGCAAAGAAAGAGAGAAGGGGAGTAGGAAAGAAGGAGGGAAGAAGAGAGAGAGAGAGAGAGAGAGAGAGAGAGAGAGAGAGAAACAACCCCCGATAGTGAATTGTCTCTACTGTTCCTATCCTCAAATTCAAATAAATGACTATGTGCCACGCCTAATACATAACAGATTGCAGTGAAAACTCTGCCTCACCTAATCCTCACAGGAATCAGCATGGTAGCCCTGGATCACTACCACATTTCAATTACGGATCCCAAGAATAAGAACTGTTGAGAACTACTAGCTCTTCATCTACAAATTTACTTCCGTATCTTTTCTCTAAAGCCTGCCTTCATTGTTTCTATCATTCCTATACATTCAGCCATAGCATGGGACTAACTATAAAGCACCAATTTTAGGTTAATCCTTAGTGAAGAAAACTGTAGAACAAGGAACAAGCAGAAATAAAACAAGATTCACCATTGACAGGTCAGCATCTACTCTGTCGTTACATCCCAGTTTCCTTCAAAAACATCTTTATTCAAATCTGAGTTCATTAAGTAGTGGCTGAGCTCTGTAGTAGCAGCACTCCTACAGTGAGACAGGAGGCAGACACAGAACTTTGAGAAGCTTGCTGACCAGTACTACACAGGACACACAGGGGAGAAAAGACAAGAAAAAGCCTGTCTCAAGAGAAGGAATGGTGACAACAAATGCCAAGAGGTGTCATCTGACCTGCACGCATGCATTGGGGCATGCACCTAAGTGTACATGCAACATACACACTAACAATTAATTAGTGAGTCAGTCAGTCAGTCAGTTAAAGGGACATGCCTTAAATCCCAGCATTCAAGAGGCTTAGGCAGGAGAATATCTAAATTCAAAGCAGTCTGATCTCCCTAACAAGTTTCAGGCCAACCAAGAGTACGTGTGAGACTTGTCTTTAAAAAAAGAAGAAAAAAGGAAGAAGAAGAGGATCCCCTTAAATACCACACGATAAAAACAGGAGCAACGCCATAATTTACTTGTGGCTCTACACAATGACTAGAATCCTTTCCTTTAAAATGTCTCTAAATGAAGAGATTATTAAATTGAAAATCAAATCACTTTCCATGAGAATCTTAATTTAATTGTATTCCAATTCAAATTTTCTCAGAGGAAAAAGTATTAGCTGCATGCCAAAACTGAGTTTGTATGGTAAACATAAATCAAAAAGGAAAGTCAGGCATGGTGGCACACACCTATCATCCCAGAAAAATCAGGGGGCTAAGACAAGAAGACTACCATGAGTTCAAAGCCACTCTGGGCTACAAAATGACTTCAGGCTGACCAGAACAACATGACCAGACCTCAAGACAAAAAATATAATAAAACCTGGCTCTGTTTCACACTTTCACCCCAAGTACTCAAAATAAAGAGACAGTTAAGTCTGTGTTTGAGCCCCAGCCTGGTCTACAGAGTCCAGGACAGATAGGGATACACAGTTTGAAACCTGTCTCTGGGGGAGGGGGGCAGCAGGGAGAGGAAGAGATGAAGAGAGGGAGAGAAAGAGAGAGGGAAAGGAGAAAAAGGAAAAAAGAAGAGTGGAGGGGGAAAGGGAGGGGAAAGAGAGAGAAGGAAGGAGAAAGCGGGAGGGAGGAAGGGAGGGAGGGAGGGAGGGAAGTAGGGAGGGAGGGAGGGGAAAGTCTGTCCTACTTGTAAAGCATAGCCTGGTTGTTGTTGGGGCGGACAAGAAAGAGTGTTGGGGAATCCCTTTGTGAAGTGTAAATCATTTGATCCATTGTTTAGTAGACATTCAATATCAGCATCATGGGAGTTTGGTAAGCAGCTGATGTGAGCAGATACATACATATACAGTCAAACACAAGGCAGAGAGAGCGCAAACTAGAGATCTCCACCAGGTCCCTGGCAGCTGGAGCTCAGCGAACCCCATGGAAGAGAGGAAGGAAGAATCAAATCGTAGAAGACAGAGGGGCTAATGACACCAGAAGAACACAGCCCACACAAAAACCAACTAAGCAGGGCTCCCAGGATCTCACAGAGCCGGTGAGGGTCTGAGCTAGGTCCTCTGCACATGTTGTGGTTGTTAGGTTGGTGCTTTTGTGGGAGTGGTGGTGTGTCTAACTCTTTCCTGCTGATGGGTTGCCTCACCCAGCCTTGATATGCAGGTCTGTGCCTAGTCTTACTGTATCTTGTTATGCCTTCTTTGGTTGATGGCCCTGGAAGGCCTGTTCTTTTCCACAGGGAAAAGGAGGAGTGAATTTGGTGAAGATGGGAATTGGAGGAGGAGGACTGGGAGGAGGGGGGAGGAGAAACTGCAGTTAGCATGGATTATATAAGAAAATGATACATTTTTAAAAATATTGTGATTGTCCCGATTCCAAAATATGTGTGTGCGTGTGTGCTCACATGTGTACGCACATACACACACATGCATGCATGCACGCACAACAATGCAAAGGCGCACATACTACATAACTACAAACAAATTTCCAGTGAAATCAGCACGATATAAAAGACTAAAAGCCTCTCAGATGATAATGCCAATGTGCCATTGGTTTATGACATCCTTTTAGTATACTACAAATATTTTGTATTTCTTAAATACCATTGGTAACCTCAAGACAATTTTCTAAGTCCAACAAACAGCTCTGTAAAGTCCAACAACTGTCTGATTAATTTCCTTCCTGTTCTAGGTGCAATTCCAATCCCAGAAAGTGTCGTCACTTTTGCTCAGCCTTTTTCCTTCCTCTTTTTTATCTGCACCATTCTTGCTCATTCATGACCCCCCACGCCCATAACCTATATAACAGCTTAGACAAAATTTTCTTTTTTTTTTTTCTTTTTTTTTTTTGGTTTTTTTCGAGACAGGGTTTCTCTGTGTAGCCCTGGCTGTCCTGGAACTCACTCTGTAGACCAGGCTGGCCTCGAATTCAGAAATCCGCCTGCCTCTGCCTCCCAAGTGCTGGGATTAAAGGCGTGTGCCACCATTGCCCGGTGAAAAATTTAAGCTAAAATCAAGAATGCTCAGAAAGGCATGCAATCAGTGAGTGCAAGAGCTGTGATGTCACAACATCCCCCTTTTTGGCCAGACAGAAGCAAGCTGATATTTTTAGTTTCAATACAAACAGTTACTGAATCAAAAACCACCAGAGATCATAATGGCTTAGAACAACCACCATTCGCTTCTGCTCAATGGGCAGGATTCCTTCACACGTTTAAACGTCTCTACTCCCATTTGGGGTTGGCTGGTAAATAAGGATATCTGGTTCTCTTTTTAAGTGATCTTTCACACTCATATGACCACGACAGAAGAACTCAAGCTCCTGTTTCAGAACATTGGTAAAAGTGCTGGGCTTGGCACAAAACTGTGAGAACTTGAGTTCAAGTCTAAGCACATGAGTGGCAACAGGCAGTTGCTGGTAGCTCACTGGCTAGCATGCCCAGCCAATCAAAGAGCTCCAGACTCAGGCCAAAGGGAGAGACCCAACATCAACTTCTGACCCATAAATAGACAGACAAAGCAGGGAATGTCCCTATGACGTGAGTGTGTGAGGACCCATGCTCATACACTGACATGACATACATGGGGTGAATCAAGCACCCATTTGTGTATCAAGCAAGTCTCCCCAGCAAGGGCAAGGGCAAGGGCAAGGAAGGATTGCCTGCAAGTGACTCCGCAGAGCACATTTCAAAATCTATGCTATGATATTATCTATCAAAAAGCCAAGACATTTATTAAAATTCCAATAATGATTTTGGGGAGGTGGATGAATAAGTGTCTGCCATATAAGCATTAGAAGCTGAGCCTGACTCAGAAGCCATGGTGTGTTGCATGTATTTGGTTTATGCTGTGGACTAGATAGCCCACGGCATCCATAGCACAAAAGATGATACGACAAGATAAAACCCCAATGACAGAGATTGAAGGATGCCCTCTGACCTTCATGTACACTTGTACACACACACACACACACACACACACACACACAATTTTTCTAAGAACAGTGCTACACATGATTTTATTGAAACGATGTCAGTTTCCCTGAGAAATTTTGCAGCCATGTGTGAAGGCCTACAATGAACTTCCCCCACCTGCAATACCTCTACCATGTTTATCTTTCTTTTTTAGTTTTGGGATGGAGTTTTCACTTCTTTGCATTTGTTGATGCATCTTGCCCCCTAGGTAATCATCATGCCAACTGCATCACTGCTACCTCAAACTCTAAACTTTACAACAGAAGCCAGGCCAGTAGCTGGCGGAGGAATGGGAATGTGTAGAATACCCACAGTGCCTTGCCATCCTCCTGAGTCCTCCTGAAGCCATTCTTCATCCAGAACATTCTGGTAATGGTTCTCCTTCACTAAGAAACAACAGACTTCAGCTCTATATGTTTGATTTTTGTAAAACTCCTCAGAAATTGATGACTGTGAGTGTTTTATCTGTTCCGGCCAAGTCTCAGAAAGTAGAGACTCTCAGGAATGTATATTATCGTATCATAGCAAGTGAGACCAACCTTTAAAAAATGAAGCCAAGGCTGAGAAGATGGCTCAGCAGTTAAGAGCTCTAGCTACTCTTCTTGAGGATCAGGATTCAGTTCCAGGCACCCATATAGTGGCTCACAATCACCCATAATTCCAACTCTAGGGGATCCAAGGCCTCTTCTGACTTCCAGTTACCATAAATATATGTGACACACATATATACATATGAGTAAAACTCTCACAGACTAAAATAAAAATATTAATTTTTGTTTGTTTGTTTTTCGAGACAGGGCTTCTCTGTATAGCCCTGGCTGTCCTGGAACTCACTCTGTAGACCAGGCTAGCCTCGAACTCAGAAATCCGCCTACCTCTGCCTCCCAAGTGCTGGGATTAAAGCCATTCACCACCACCACCACCACTCAGCTAAAATCTTACATTTTAAAAAATAAATAAGTAAGTAAATATTCCTACTATATGATCACTAGCAAATATTAGGTCAGAACATTTGAGCAAACTTTAGGTGTGCTTGTAATTTAAACCTTTCATTTTAATTTTTTTTAAATTTTATTACATTGATGTTCTGCCTCCATGTATGTTTATGTAAGGTGTCAAATCCCCTGAAACTAAAATTGCAGACAGTTGTGAACTGCAATGTGGGTGCTGGGATTTGAACCCTGACCCTTTGGAAGAGCAGCCAGTGCTCTTAACTGCTGAACCATCACTTCAGCCTCGATTTTAATTTATTTTTATTTTTTCCCCCAGTTTAATCTATTTTTATATACATTGGTGTTTTGTAGGTAGGTAGATAGGTAGGTAGGTAGGTATGAGGGTGTTGAATACTGAAGTTACAGAGAATTGTGAGCTGCCATGGGAATCGAATCTGGGTCCTCTAGACGTACAGCCAGTGCTCTTAACCACTCATACATCTCTCTAGCCATTAAATTTATAATTTTAGACAAATAAATACAATTGGGATGGCAGGTGGAGGAAGCTCATCAGTGGGGCCACCCGCCGAGTGCTTGTCACTCTTCTGCCTCTGGCAAGGTCTGAGACTGAGACCTACTGCAGCTCTAACCAGGCTCTCCCTGATCGGGGAAGTGAGTTCCCAGAGAGCAGGGCTTTATGCATGGGCAGAGTGGGCAGGAGAAGCCCCAGAGTGGGCGGATGCCTCCCTCACTGAGGTTGCAGTGTACTATAACAGTACATTTTCAGTTTAAACTAACATACACTCTTACCTCAGATTAATATCTGTCCACTGGGTATTTAGAACTATATTAAGCATAAGTCAAGTGTATAATGTACTAGCTCTCTGCCTTACTCTCTCATGGAAACTATAATCTTCTCTTAGCTGATGAAGGGAATTCAAGTCATGATAAATGTTGTATATATACATTTATGCTATCTCTTGTTTATTAGTAGAACTTTTCAAGATTTATAAAGATCATATCTGAAGCCATGAGAAAAAGTAATAGCACTGCCCTCTTCTTTTCTCAAGATCTCCTGACATCCACAGTTAGATTAATTGTGGTCGCGTCTAATGTAAAATGACTTGAAGGTCAAAGGATAAACCATCGTAGAAGTGTTTTACACTCAGTATTCATGAAGTGATATTGGCATAGACTTTACCATCTACAATCTAAAATCAGAAATTGATTTATTTAATTATTCATTAATTTACTAATGTATAAGTCTTTTGCTTGTTTTTGTTTGTAGTGCTAGGGATCAAATCTAGGGCTTTGCACATACTAGACAATCACTCTATAGCATAGCTATGAGCCCAACACAAAATCCCCAAAATGTAAGCACCATAGCTGTTCTTTTATACTAACATCTAGTTTTCTGTGTCATTTTATTACCTTTTGTCCTGCCCCTTACCCAGACACACACCTCCACAACAATACAAACAGCAGGACTCAGAGCCTTTATTTGGGCAAGCTAACTACACTTAGCTAAATCCCTAATCCTTACTCCTGTGCTAGAATCTAGGTCTCAAGTCACGCATGTCAATCTGCTGGCAGTGCCATCATCATACCTGCCATGCTAGTGCTTGGCAGATGCTACATCAAAAACAAGTGAGCCCAGTCTTCGAGGGTAGAGAGATGCAGAAATGCAAGGGCAAAAAGCTAGGAGTCCCCTAGAAGAAGCCTGACTGATTCCAGACGGACAGGTAAGTGGAGGAGCTGGGGCCTAGCAGAACAGCTCTTATCTATAAGCAGCAAAACTGGCAGAATTCTTTCGTGTTGCCTGCAGAAGTAATACTATCTAATCTGTGGTTCCTCCCATCAGACCTCACAAACACAATTCAAGGAAAATTGAAAGTGGTAGTCATTATTTGTAAAGGGCATTTCATGGCAAAAAGAAAAGTCACATTCCTGTTATCCCAAGGATCTCCTCCAACCTCTAATGAACACAACCTTTATTAAAGTTACATAAAATGCTGTAATGAAACTCAGACAGTAAGATCATTGTGAATTCAAGGCCAGCCTGAGCTACAGAATTCAGCTCACAACAATGTTAAATTGGGTCTGGAGAGATGGCTCCAACTTTAAAGTATCTGGTGTTTTTTCAGAGGACCTGAGTTCAATTCTCAGCATGGACACGAGGCAGCTCCCAACCTCTTGTTACTCTAATTACAATTACTCTACTATCCCTCCTGGCTTCTGAAGGTACCTACAGACAGAAACATGCACATAAACTTTAAAATAATAAGTTGTGTACATCCAAAGAACTTCTCAAATCAAAAGGTTTACATTCCTGATTCTATTTCTCTAAAGAGCCCTGAGAAATAAGCCCCTTATCATCAAATTCATTCCTCAGTAAATTACCTCATCACAGAATAGGACACACTGCTCTTCCTCTAGGACATTCTCTTATGACAAGTGATATTGATATCAATGAATTGTGTTAAAAAAAAATATCCTTTAATCACAGCATTAGCAGTGTTTATAAGGAAAGGAAAATACTTTTTAAATTGGAAAGGAAGACAAGATTTCTTGAGAGCTAAGTTGCGGGCGCGCACACACACACAAACATACACACCTTCATCTGGAGATTACACATCTCTATAAACATCTGTAAAGCAAAAGCCACACACTCTACCCCAGTTCACTTTTAGCTACACTGTAAGGTTGGTGTTTTTGTTTGTTTGTTTGTTTGTTTGTTTGTTTTGGTGCTACTTTGAATATACTGCTGAGTTACTTTCCTGAGTTTACTTTCTAATAAATCCTTTCTTGAGATTTGTTGGATTGTTGCTGTTTTCCCTTAAAATTTTAAGTGCAGTTCATGTTAATTTTTAGAAAATATTTAGATTAACTGCTATAAAATATTTGCAAGATTTAACATCTCAAAGAACACAGCCATGTTACTTAAGGCCTGGCTTTCAGCGAACTGCCTCTGTATCTAAGTAACTAGTCAGTCAGCCAAGGAGTCAATGGAAAGTTTGTGAGTGCATGGAAACTCATGAGTCAGCCAAGATTATGCCTTTGATGAGCTTCCACAACCTCCTGCTTTTTCTGTTCCCCTGGATTGTTGTTAGCCCTGCACCCTTGTATGACTCTTCTCCACAGTCATGAAGCCTGTACTAGTGACTGAAGCTGCACCATCCATGAGCCTGGATGTTCACATGCCCAGAAGTTAGTAGTTTTCAGCCATTTTCAATGCTTGGGCATTGACCACCTGACACAAAGCCGAGTGTCTTAGAGGAGAAGGGCCTGGTAGAACCTCTTCACCAACCATCAGGGAAAGGCTTAGCTGGAGATGGGAGAAGCTTCAGGCATGAGTCCCTCACAATCCCATTAGTACTGTATAAAGTTTGGCAGCTACTCAGACTGCCTGATGTCTCTGTTGACTTCCACAGCAATCGATGTTCTGCAGATGGCTAGGCTCTAACTCAGACTTTAATCCTTTTTAATGCATTCACTCTGGTTTGTCCACCTGCAATGTCATGACCCACTGCAGAAGTAAACCAATCATCAGCATCTACACCATCAGAAGGCCTAGCTTCATTGCTCCTTTCCCGAGGCCTCTGCCATTAACCCACCTTCACCCACCTCTCTCTTCTTTTAGCTACTCCCCAAGTCAATATCCTAGTCATATGCATACACTGTGCTTTGGATTTTACATAACATCCTCATATCTTTGGATAAAGGGGTTGTGTTTTCATGCTTTTTACCTAACACAATGCTGCATACAAGTAACTCCCCAAAGCCTATCATTTTTTTAACACAACAATAAAATGAAGCTTATACTTCAAGAAATGCAATGGTTCTCAACTTGACTGGATCTGGAATGAACTAAAGAGCAAGCTGCTGGGCACACCTGTGAGAGATCTTCTTAATCAGGTTACTTGAAGTGAGAAGATTCACACAAATTGTGGGTGGTGCCTTCCAGTGGCAGCTCAAATTAATGGAGGTCAAAGGAAGAAAGGGTCACTTGGCTGCTGCCTGCTTGCTGCTGCACTCCCTGACTGACTGTCTACCCTGTCAACTGTAGTTTCTGCCTGTGGTTCCAACTCCTTTTATAATGCCTCCAAGCACACACCTTGTGTGTGTGAATGGCTGACTGAAGATAAGAAGACCAGAGCCTGGTTTACAGATCACCCTAAATACTTTGCAGGCAACACCCAGAAATGGACAGGGGGAACATCTGCAGCTACTTTCTGGGACAACTCTAAAGGGCACTCACTGGTGAATGGATGTCTTCATAGAAAAGAATTCTGGACTGCGCACATGGTGGTACGTTTTCCTTGGTTTGGCTGGATGGTCAGGACATGGAAGACCCATCCACAGATACTGGTGAGAACAATGTCTGGGGAAGAGTTGTATGCGTAGATCTCTACGATTGGGCAAAAGGTGGAAAGATATTTGTGTTTCATATAAATTCTCATTAGAAGATAAGTTAGCAGAGGAAGAGTCAACAATCAAGTAGACAAGACAACCCTTTCTTTGGGCAGTCAGCCTCTCTCCAGCCATCCTTGCCATAGCCCTATAGGCCCATGAACAAAGGGAAGTAATGTTGTGGAAGTGAAGACTATGCATGAGCTCAACAACATAGATCTCTACTTACCAAGGCTGACCCAACTATGGCTGCTGCTAAGTCTCCAAGCAAAGACCAAAACTAAGCCTAGTACATCACCATTCCTGGAGTGACCAACCAGCAACCTGGTGGCCGGCTAACTACACTGGACCACTTCCACCAAGGAAAAGGCAGCACTTAGTCCTTACTGGAATAGATCATCCAAACTGGGCTTATATCCCCTGAGTAGGACATGAGACTCTCAGAGGAATAGCCAGCTGCTTCCTCCACCTGACAACAGTGTACTCAACTGGGGGAGGAGCCAGAATAGAGGACATGAAAGACTAAGACCAGGGTTCCATCTCTGGGGCGATGGGGGAAGCTCTCATTGCCTGTAGAGTAAGGTTTTCAATGTGTGGCCAGTTGGAGAAGTAGTGCCTACACCCTTATAATCCTAGGCTCTGTAAGGAAGGTTCCCAGGGATGAACTTTAGCAGAACTGTCCTTGGGACCCTGGAAAGAAGAAAGACATTGCTTTATGTATCCCCCAGGGGAGGAATTTTAGCAAGACCTGTACATAAGGCTTTCTTCAAAACAATCTCCTGTGGACTCACAGAATGCTTTACCCATCATCGCAGAATTCTACACAGCAATACTTACTTCATGGGCAAAGAAGTGTGAGAGTAGGCCCATGATCATGGAATTTATCAGTCTTTCCATGTTTCCTACCGCCCTGAAACACCTAGCTTGAACCACAAAATGACCTTCTGAAGACACAGAATACCAATCAGGGGCTATGATGGCACCTACCATTAACTCCAGCACTCAGGTGGCAGAGGCAGGCAGATCCTGGTGAGGCCAGTCCAGTCTATATATCAACTTCCAGGGCAGTCAGAAATACACAGAGAAACACCATCTTTTAAAGAACAAAAATAAGGGGCTAGAGAGATGGCTCAATGGTTAAAGAGCACTGGGCGCTCTTCAAAAGAACCCAGGTTCGATTACTGGCACCAAAATGGTAGGCAACAACTGTCTGACTCTAGTTCCAGGGCACTTAACACTTTGATACAGATGTACATGCAGGCAAAACACCAATTCAATACACAGAAAATAAAAATAAATTACTAAAACTAAATAAAAATCAAATAAATTAGGTAGCAGTAGCCTTGAGACACGGGGTAGGATTTTCCAGAAGTCTCTATGTACTTTGAATCACCATCTAGAAAATAACACTGTTTTACTGATAGCCAGGATCCACAGATCTAGGAATCAAGGAATAAAAATGGATATGGCCCCACTCACCAATGCCCACTAAGCAAAATTTTGCTTCCTGTTCCCTCCACTTTATGCTAAAATAGAAGTTTGGGTTACAAGGGGGATACTCTTGTCAGGGGACAGCCAACATCCCCTTAAACAGAAAGCTGAGGTTCTCCCAGCCAATTTGGACTCCTGATGAGCTTCAGTCAACAGGCTAAATGAGATATATTTGGAGATGTGACTAGTTCAGACTACCAGGAACAAACTGGGCTGCTTTCAAGAGTCGGGTGGATCCCTTAGAACATCTCTTGGTATTACCATAGAAACTATAACACATTCCAAGCAATATAAATAGCCCACTCAGACACTTCAGGAATGAAGGTATGGTTCACCCTCCAGTGAAAGAACCAAGACCTATGAGGTGTTGAGGAAACACAGAATGGGTAGTAGAGATGTCAGTTATAAATACCAGCTAAGGTCAAGTGACGAGTTACAGAAATGAAGACCGCAATTTCTAATAATGATTCTGTCCTGCTTTGTTTTGGTTTTTGTTTTTTTTGTTTGTTTGTTTTTTTGTTTTGTTTTGTTTTTCTGAGACAGGGTTTCTCTGTGTAGCCCTGGCTGTCCTGGAACTCACTCTGTAGACCAGGCTGGCCTCGAACTCAGAAATTCACCTGCCTCTGCCTCCCAAGTGCTGGGATTATAGGCGTGCGCCACCACCCTGTTTTGTTAAGAATATGTTAAACAGGAGCTGGTGAGATGGCTCAGCGGGTAAGAGCACCATCTGCTCTTCCGAAGGTCATGAGATCAAATCACAGCAACCACACGGTGGTTCACAACCACCCATAAAGAAATCTGATGCCAGAAGGGCAGTGGTGGCGCATGCCTTTAATCCAGCACTTGGGAGGAAGAGGCAGGTGGACTTCTGAGTTCGAGGCCAGCCTGGTCTACAGAGTGAGTTCCAGGACAGCCAGAGCTACACAGAGAAACTCTGTCTTAAAAAACAAAAAACAAAAGACAAAAAAAACAAACAAAAAAAAAGAAATCTGACGTCCTCTTCTGGTACATCTAAAGATAGCTACAGTGTACTCATTTATAATAATAAATAAATCTTTTTTAAAAAAAAAATATGTTAAACATATGTGTTTTGTTTCCTCTATTTCTTTATCATGTAAGGTAACATTGATTAAGACAGTATCAGTGGTAAAGAATTTGAAATCTATACCAACATATTTAGGTTTCAGATACTAAGAGACTAAGAATTTTTCAAGGTAACATGTCTACTCTGGGAACAATCCTGCATTTGCAGCCGTACCTGGGATAGGTTCATCATGCTAGAAAGGATTAGTTTTATATCATGGTGACTTGGAAATTAAGCATGACATAAAGAAAGGTGACTGTGTGTAAGACTGACAAGGAGGACTTTAATGGTTGATCCTAGTTATCAGACTGACTGGATCTGCAATCAACTAAAAGGCATGCTTCTGAGCACACCTGTGAAGAATTTTCTCAATCAGTTTATCTGAAATCTGAAGACCAATTCTAAATGTGTGCAGTACCTGCCAGCAGAAGCCCAGCCAAAAGGATGACAAGGAAAGAAAGCAGCTTTGTTTTGCCTGCTTGCCTTCACTCTACCTGTTGAGTGCATCTGTCCTGCTGCTACTGCTATTGCTGCTGCTACTATCACTAGCTGATTCAGAATCTCAGCTTCTTTGGTCTTCCAACCTAGACTATCACTGTTCTCTAGGGAACCTCAGGGAACTCTACACCAGACTGGGACTGCTGATGCACCTACCTACTGTATTATGAGCCTATGAGATAGTCATACTGCCCAGTCCGTATTGTGCAAGCCAGTCTAACAAATGTATTTCTGTTACACACTCACTTATTATCAGTACTGCAACTCTAGTGAACCCTAGCAAATATTCCATTAATGTCAACTATATTCATAAGTAATAATAATAAAGACTTCATTATTTGGCTGGATATGATGGCTCAAGTCTGTAATCCCAACCCTAATCACAGGAAGCCTTTAGGAGCTCCACAGTGAGTTCCACAGCAAGCTTAAACTACAAGCATGTCTTGAAAGGGAGAGGGACTGGAGAGATGTCTGTACTGACTGCTCTTCCAGAAGACCCAGGTTCAATCCCCAGCATCCATAAGTAACTACAGCTCTAGTTCTAGGAGATCTGACACCATCTTCTGGCCTCCTCAAGCACTAGACACAAAGTGGTACATAGACATACATGTAAGCAAAACACCCATACACATAAAAAAATTTAAAAATTTTATCTGGACATAATTCCATGTCTAAATATGTTATGTCATTAGAAGATCTTCCCTTTCCAAAGCCCCATAAAGTATACACCATGAGTTGGAAGCACATGGCAGCAACTACCAGCTGCCTGTCTAATATCCATCTTCCTACTAACAAAGGAATAAATACTTCTCAACTCTGCTTGTAACTGAGAATTCCAAGTGAACACATTGGGCATTTCAGTGATAATGAAAGAAAACTGCTTTGAAAGAATGTCAAAGCTACAGAGAATGTAAGTCACTAGAGCATCTTGGAAAGACTGCACTAGCACTGAGCTGTCTACCTACAGACGTCTCCATAATTCTGCATAGCTCTGCAGCCTTACGAAACATACTCCTAACTGGAATTACACAGAGGGCTAAAACTCAAGGAACACAATGGATAATTGAAAGCCACCAGAAAGAGTATGGTTCCCATTTAATACCTGCAGGAAGCAGATAAACTCCTGAAAACAGCCCCCTCATTCACAGTAAGCAACACGAACATGACAGCATTTGATTCACAACTGAATGAGGTCAGCAAATCGGTTCTTTGAATGTGTGAAGCAGGAAGAAGAGTACTTATAGAATCACAAGGAATTTGAGAAAGAACCAAGTAATACCTCTAGAGCAGCCTCAATACACTGCCAAAAATTAATAATATGATGAAATAACATTGTTATTATTAACTCCTGATAGTGACTTCTGCAGTAAAAGTGTGCGTATTAATAATTAAGTGTATTACAAATGCATGACCTCTTTTCTCCATGCTGACAATGCTTTACTCCAAGATAGCATGGTGATCTATCATCACATATGAAAGGAGGAAGGAAGGTAGTACATACATCACAGCAACACGTTTTAAGCTTTAACTTCAATATCCTTACCCTGAAGATCCAATGCTCTTACAAACACCAAGAAGAGGTCTTTTCTCAGCAAAGTTATCACACTTTTGAGTACCTGTTAGAAAGCATAAAACAAAATGTATGTTGAGAAACTCTTGAATATTTCCCATTATTTGAAAATATTTCCAACAGAGGATGGGGTGGATGGGGGTGGATGGGTGGCAGATCACTTGTCTGCAATGTACAGAATAATGTGCATGTGTGTATATCTGTACGTTTGTGTACATATGGATACACACAACAGAAATATATTCAGTATAACATTCAATCTACACAGCTGTACAAAATGAAAATTATTTTAAACATTAAAAATAGTGACAGACATCTTATTGAAGACTTTTTGTTTAATTGGCACCTGTTTCAATCTTACCAACATTCTCTGTGAGATCAGGAAAAAAAAAACATATCCTACAGTGGTGCAAGCTCCTTTTTTCTTTTTAAAGTGGTAGTTACTTTTTATTAAGTAGAATGCTGAATCAAAAATTATTACAATGGGGTTTTAAAAGCTAAGTATACAGTGACAAGGTCATCAAGGGAATATAACAATAAACATTAATGTACACAATAATGGAATAAAAATATAGAAAATAAATTTTATCAAAATAAATAAAAGAAAATCAATATGGTAATATTGAGGCACATTGTCACTTATTTTATAACAAAAACAGAAATCAGCAAACAAAGTAACAAATGAAGAAATGAATTATAGGTGGAGATACACATGCCAACTCTCATCTCATGCTTAGGAGACTGCATCAGGAAGTTCAGATTTATGTTTATAGAAAGAATGTTTGAACGTAGAAAACATGTTCCTGTCAATATATTTGCGATTGCTTGTGTGTGTGTGTATCTGTGTGTGTGTGTGTGTGTGCATGTGCACGCACGTGTATGTCTGTTCATTAATAATTACGAAAGAAAAGGTCATACATTTGAGTGGGAATGGGAAACCAGGAAGACTTTAGAAGAAGGTGTTGGTAATGGAAATATGGAAGTGATGAAAATATAGTGTTTCCATATGAAATTCTCAAATAATAAATAAGTGTAATTTAAAATTTAAAAGCACCAAAAAAAGAAAACCCACTTAATATATTCCTGGACCGTGTCTCCTTTTATCACCACTACTACCAACAACAAAAAAATCCAAAGATATAAACATACATATAACCACTCAAGGCAAACTGTATACATTATGACAGGCATTGACATTAGCAAATGCTGGTGCACACTTTTGATTCCGGAACTCAGGAGGAAGAGGAAGGTGGATCTCAGAGTTTGAGGCCAATCTGGTCTACAGAATGAGTTTTAGGATAGTCAGGGCTACACAGAGAAACTTTGTCTCAAAAAAAAAAAACAAAAAGAAAAAAAGAAAGAAAACTATGTCCACCAAGTAAACTCTACATAAAATCACCTGAGAAATTAGACCAACCCTTGCTAGTTGCTGGGGATTATAAATGCTCAAGAAATCAGACTAACCTCTAACACCTTCACATTACAAATTCTGCCAGTTTAACATATACAAAATAAGATTTGACTAACCTACATCCCTTGCTCAAATTTAAGTTTCCTTTACAATGACTATTTACACAAGACTGAGATTAAAATCATAGTTGACAGCTCATACATTCCCACTCAGGTCAATAATGACAAGAATACTCATCACTGCTGTTCACATTCAAATCTCTGCCAAAACACCAATGCACTAACACTACATGAGCATCGTTCCTTAATATAAAGCTGAATGCGGGGTTGGAGAGACTCTTCAGTGGTCCTTGCCTTGAATGCACAGACCTAAGGCAGATTCCCAGAGCCCACGTTAAAAACAGCAGCATGTGGGGCTGGACTGATGGCTCACAGTCATGTTCTTGTTGGCTTTGGTTCCCAGCACCTGCATGGCAGTTGACAACTTCTGTACCTCTAGTTCCAAAGGACATGAATTCTCACACTAGCCTTCTCAGACAACAGGCATGCATGCGATTCACATACACATAATTAAAAATAAACTTTTTTTAAAAGTATAATTAAAATAATATCAATATACTATGGTTCTAAATGATATGAAAGGATGTTCAACCACACAAGAGAAATTCCTATAATTTATGGTATGTATATTTAGGAGAATGTATGTTGTGCTGATTTTAATGCAAATCACCTAAAGAACATAGGCTGCGAAGACAGTCATCCTCTTCACACTTCCTGAAGAGAGAAACTCATACGCAAACTTTTCCCCCACTTTGCTGGGAGCAAACCTGAGTGAGAGCAGTTAAGTCAATCCTCAGCTCCACAAATGCCAACCTCACACAGCCTTGTCAGGCTAGACACTTCTGTCTCTACTTTCCTGGGGAGATCATGACATTCATGCAAAACCCCATCACACACCATGTACAAGTAAGTTTCCCTACCTTGTCTATCTCTCATACCATCCTAATCCACAGTCACCAACTATGTGAGGTCAGGAAATCAGAAGAGGCACTTCTTACTCCCCCACAATTCCGTTGCTATATTTTAAGGTGTTGGTATGTTTCTATTATGTATGTAAGTATGTATGTATGTATTTTAGACACAAGGCCTTTTACTGTATAGCTCTGGCTGGCCTAGAATTTGCTTTGTAGGCCAGCCTAGCAGGCCTTGAGCTCAAAGAAATCTACTTGCCTCTGTCTCCTGAGTGCCACTGACCTGGTCAAGATTCTTTAGATCAAAAAATAAATAAATAAAGCTATCCAGAATGATCTCATAAGAGAGGAATAAATAGTGATCCAAACAGATAGATCATCACCTGATCCATCTTATAGATTATTCCTAATACTTTGGATAAAAGTTTGTTTCCTGAGTTAAATCCCTAGAACCCACAAAAAGGAGAGAACAAATTCCCAATAGTTGTCCTCTGACCTCCATATGTACTTCCAAGGGACATATATGCACCCTCCCGTACCCTCCCTCCTTCCTCTTCCTCTCTCTCACATATATACACATATACACATACACACACACACACTTTATACACAATCATACAAACAATATATAAAATAAATCTTACTTTCCACTTAAAATATTATTATAGTACTATGAAATGATATTCATCAAACACAGGATTTAAATTTTGATAGATTTATCAAATTTAATTAATCAAATTAAAAATTCAAAAATTACTGAATGCACAAATATTGCCCCTGAAACTTTATCCTACATGTACACTCAGGGATGAGAGATAACTTACATAAATGATTACTTACTCCAGCAATGTTTAAAATAGTGAAGGAAGAAAGAGTCAAATGTGAGGGGAAATGTCCATGCCCCACAGCTGCAAACAAGCCGTGCTGAATGTAAACACAGATGAGGCAGCAGCTATAATGGGGAAGGGGGGACGCAACTGTGGGAAGACAGACCCACACAGCATCTATGCCGATATACACAGTTCCCAAGACACATAAAAGTCATAATCACTGTTGACAGGAGAGGCAACAGAAATTAGAAGATAGGGGAAATGGAAGGAAACTTTTCAATGAGGAACTAGTTTCTGCCTTCTGGTTTTCAGCCCATGTGATACATAAATTTACTGTAAAATGTCTGTGTTCACTTTAAACAAGAAGCCAAATGCCAGGAGACAAGCTAGTGTTTGTTTTAAATAGGAACACAAGCTGGGCAGATGAAAACATGCACTTAATTTATTCTCTCTAAAAATTCTAGGAAAGCAATTACTAAATAAAGTTTTAGAATATGTAATAACCCCAACAAATTTTACAAAGAGATGAGTACTGACAAATTTAGCAGCCCTAAGTAAAAGCTGAAGGCCCCAGTGGTGAAAAAACACCCTGAGATTAAAGGGACTTTATATACAGGATTATAAAAGGTACAATAAATGGTTATACCAGGTACACTTGGGACTGGATGTGAAAGAACCCATCTAAATAAAATAAAAAGGATTGGCTTGTCACCGGCTACTTGAGAAACTCTCAGATGGCAAAAAACGTTCCTTCCAGACAACTTAGCTCACCCTCCCCATTCCCAAATGACTGAAAGGGAGCTCTCTGGAGAGCTGAGCCCACAGCTCCAGGTGAGCAAGGATTAAATGACAGCATTAATGCTCAATATTGAACCCTCCTTTCCCATGCCTGGGACTCCCCCATCTCTGAGTTTCCCAAACACTAGTGTCAGATCTTTATCATGCATGTCTCCTCTGGGGAACAGAACAGCCTCAGGACAAGTACAGAGAGAAAAGCACTGTCCACTAGAAGACTCCAGGAAACAAGCTCCACAGGGTGATGAAGGTGAAGCTTGAAAGCTGCTAGTCAGCTGTGAGTTTGGTACGGACAATTGTACACAGACAGCCAAGGATCTACAGTAGTTTTAAAAACTGTCTGGGCTGGGAGAATTATATCACCTTTACTGATTTCCAGGGAATGGGCAGATAGTGACAACGAGACAAATTGAAATGGATGTTGACACCTTGAAGGGAGCTCTGGGAGGATGGGAGCTCAGCCAGCAGTGCCTGCCCAGAAGGTTCAAGGCCCTAGCTTCCATTCCTAGTACTGTGTAAACCAGGCTTGGTAGTTCATGGCTGTAGTCCTAGCACTCTGGAGGTAGAGGCAGGAGGATTGGATCAAGGTCATCCTTGGCTGCAAAATAAAAACAGAAAAAGAGAGGAATGAAGGGAGGATGTGGGGAGAGAGAGTGGGGAGAGAGCGGTGAGAGAGTGGGGAGAAGGGGGATAAGAAATTTCTGAGAAATTTCAAACAGTAGATATTATTTTTAAACTTGAAAAAAAAAGCACCAGAGATATATTGAAGAAAACTTTTCAGAATACTCTATGCACAAGAAATCTTCAAAGTCTCAGTTCAAAAGACTCAGTGTGGAAGTGAAGCCAAAAAGAAAACCAAAGGCCAGGTGTTCGAGCACAGGGAAGGCTGAGCAGGAGGAACAAAGCGAATAAGAGCCTGACTCTGTCTCCAAAGCAAAAAAGGAACAAATGAAAAAGAATGTTTCTTCAAGATCAAACCATTACATAGTACTCCAAAATACATGTTTTATGTCATTACATAAAAATTTTTAAATAAAATAACATGTCTATTCAAACATATTTTAGAATGGATTATTTCTGCTTCTGCTATAAATCGGATTTAACAATTAATAATCTGACTTTTAAATCCAAGCATGAGTTAAAATTTAACTGATCCAAAGCCTACACTACTGCTATACAAAATTAATTACAATTGAAGTCCATCTACACAGAGCCAATCCTTCACTCCTTCAACACCAGGTCTACTCCTGGTCGTTCTGGTTTGCAGCTGTTCTGTACTGACCAGTCTGTCATTTCAATGGAGGAAACATCAAATTTAAATAGTACAACACTGGCAAGACTAGTTTGCTGATTCCCTCAAAGATGCAACTGAAGAACTCCTCTGGTGTCCACTGACCACAGTGTAGCAGGTTTAACCACAACACTCCCCTAAGATTTACACTCTTCCTGGACAGTCAGAAGCTAAATTTGTAAAACTCAGAAGAGAAACCTACCTCGGGCACAGTGCCCACCAGGTACCCACTACAAAAGTCAATGCAAGCTGAAATAACTAGATCACAAGAAACAAGAATCCCCAAAATGTCTAAATGCATTGGAGGCAAAACCCTCTACAAACTGGAGAAGTGCAAGCATATAAATTCTACACACTCATAAAGTGTGGTATTCACTTGGGGATTTGTTGTTGTTGTTGTTGTTGTTGTTGTTGTTGTTGTTTTACTGGTATAAATAGCGCCGGCCCTCTTCCTGAAGCCTAATGGAGTCATCGCCCTCTGGGAATGTAATCCTCTAAATTGGAGCGGATTAACTTTTTATATATAAATTGTGTGTGTATTTGCATGCACAATAGAGAGAATGACGTGATACACACCTGCTCCACAGCACTCGACAGAATGCACGATGATTGAAATGAAATGCGGCTCACTAAATCCATCAAATACAAGAACTACTGCAATCCTGTTGCAAAGTCCTTTTGTTAAACTCCTTTTATTCTAAATCCTTTTAATTCTGTTCTATAACACTAAAACATTTATAAAAAGCTTAAAATCCTAATAAATCACACAATTAAAGTAATGAAAGTGGGCTTGCACACCAAGTCACCAACTCCTCTACCACTCAACAAAATTCAAAACAGTTTGCTTGTCAGAAAATGTTAACTAATATCCCCCATCATGAACACCACTGTAAACTCATTTAAACCAAAGAGCTTAAGCTCATAAATCAGCCTTGAGATTTCAAGACATCAACTAGAAACAGCTTCTACCTTAGTCTGAAAGCAGATCCAGAGGCAAATAAAACCCCAACTGGTGATGAAATATTACACCTCTCCCTTTTGATGTTGAAGATGATGCCCTGCATGTAAAGACTTTACATAACAGTATGTCCTTGCTAATAAATTTTTACTGTGAAAAATCTTTTCCAGAATATTTCTTTGAACTAAATTCATTTAACCATTCAGCTAAAACATCCTAAAAACCTCCCTACTCCTCTCTTAAAGGCAGGGTCTCATGCTGCCCAGGCTGTCTTCAACCTCACTCCAGAGCTGATAGTGATCCTGGAAAATGAATCTTCTTGCCCTCGCCTCCCACACTCTGAGAGTACTTTTATTTTTAGCTGAAATTATTTTCTTTGTAACAGACATCACCAAGTTGTCCTTGGGGTTCAATGGGAGCACTTCAGACATGGACAGGATGTGCAACTTAAGATGACTCTACTGTCAAAAACTTTTGTGTCAGTTTGGAGGCTCTCGGGACTTTTGCATGGTACAATTTCAATTTTCCTACCAAATTTTCCATAAATAATCTCCAGCATAAATTGGATGATCCTCTTATATTTTTTCATATCTAAACAGGAAGATGTTGAGTAAGCAACTTTTTTCAACAGAGAAGAGAGGGATGACACATGAGAGAAGAAGGGCCTAGTACTCCATGGATCTGGACCAGGCACAGGAGAGCCTTAAACTAGCCAAACTAAATATGATCACAAAAACCACTTTGGCATTTGCCCTCAATATTCAAAACATATGCATAGACTTTAGCCTCCCATTGAACTCAAGCACTGTACTAAAGCAGACACAGACTTCTAAATCTAAGGGCTGAAGTGAGGGTCTCATGTGCCGTTGCTCATGTCTCCCTCAGTCCCTAAGCATCACTCTGGCCTAAAACATCATCTGTTTAAGCACTTAGCATGTGAGATGTCTGTTAATCCAATCAGGTACCCTGTATTTTGCACTGCCAACCAGGCCTTCCTTCACAGACTTGTTACAAGTTCAAAGCCACCAAATCCTCCCACTGTTTATGTGGAGGACTTAGCTGGTCATGACAGAAGGTGAAACAGTTTCTGCATATTGTTGTACAACAAACATCACATCTGACCCTGAGCAGCTCAACTCTGACCTCTGACTACAGAGAAAAATGGGGCATGGAGAGGAAAATGTATGTGCTCTACTAGAACTATAAGTCAAGTCACTGACTATGGCTAATTACTCAATGCTTTTCTGAGTGGGGATGACCACCAATATATCACAGAGGCTCACTATGACTGGTGAAAAGAGACATGTGCCAAGGGTGAAGGGTGGGACTGTATAATGCCAGCCTTGCTCCTGCTCTGACCAGCACCACAATCCTTTGATGTCTATCCCCACTACTCACTCTGCAACACACTGGGCTTTCCCAGGCTCTCCTGCTTCACAGCACAGCCCTTTCTACTCTCTGCTCAATGTTCTACCTTATATCCTAAACATCTTGGCCAAAACAGGGAAAGCCCTGTCCCTCATCTTCTATCTCTGAACCGCAATTTATTTCTTCATGGTACCTGTACCTCATACTGCACACATTACACTGTGCAGCACACCCATGTCACAATAGCTACATTCACACCTAAAGAACACGTTTAAGCACATCCCAAGGGGTAAGAGCATTATACCACGCAATGGAAAACCACTCGGTGATAGAAAGGAAAAATGTCTAGGGTTTAAAACCACCCCCAAAATAGGAAAAGCCGTTTCCTCTGATGTGAAAGATATCAGAAAACAAAAGAAAGCAAGCACTGGAGATGAGTTGGGTGGGAAAAGCAAACGTGTGAGAAAGCTCTGGGTTGTTGTTAATTCTGTCTTCACAGAGATATGGAATACAAAGGGCACACCTGCTGTGCTAGTTTGAACAGGCTTAACCTAGGGAGTGGCACTATTGGGAGGTGTGACTTTGTTGCTAGAAGTGTGTCACTGTGGGGGTGGGCTTTGAGACCCTCCTCCTAGCTGCCTGGAAGATGGTAGTCTCCTGTTTGACACAAAACTGTCACCTCCTCCAGCGCCACAACTGCCTGGATGCTGCCAAGCTTGATGATAATGGACTGAACCTCTAAAACTGTAAGCTACCCCAAATTAAATGTTGTCCTTTGTAAGAGTTGCCTTGGTCACAGTGTCTCTTCACAGCAATGGGAACTCTAACTAAGACACCTGTCAAAATTCAGACTGAAGCCAGGCATGGTGGCTTACAAGGGCCAGCTCATGTTCCCCTTCTCAAAACAAGCTTGAAACTAAGACACACAAAGCTCTGCATCTGCATGCTACAAAGAATAGTTAAAGTAAGCAAGTAGGAGATGCTCTCCGAAGTCAGGGGACACTAACAGCAGGTAAATGTGCTAACACAGAGCTGAGCACACTTCGAGCAGTAGGTGTGCCAGAACAAAGGCTAGAAAGCCAGAAGCCCTTGCAAGAGAAACAGGAGCACAGGCGGACTAGGAAGTGGACAGCATCAGTGAGTCACAACACATGACCAGAGTCACATTTAGGTAAAGGGGAAAAATGAGTAAGCATGCTCTGCAAAGTAAACTACTAAAAGCACCAGACTATAGAAAGTACATGCAGAAAACACAGCAGACCAGTGATCAAAACACAAAGGAACTGGAGTCTGGGAAGTATTGCTTAGTTGGCTGGTTTAGTGTTTTGTTTTGGGTTTTTTCTGGGTTTTGGAAGTAACAGTCTTGTACATACTAACCACACCTTCTACCACAAGGCTAAGCCCCTAGAATCAACACTTTAAATCAACAACAACAAAAAAAAAAAAAAAAAAAAAAAAAAAAAGCTATTTTAAAATGGGCAAGAGGGCTGGAGAGATGGCTCAGTGGTTAAGAGCACTGACTGCTCTTCTAGAGATCCTAAGTTCAATTCCCAGCAACCACATGGTGGCTCACAACCACCTGTAATGGGATCTGACACCATCTTCTGGTGTGTCTGAAGACAGCTACAGTGTACTCGTATACATAAAATAAAATGGGCAAGACCTGGAAAGTCCACGCCTTTGACCCCAGCACTTAGGAGACAGGGAGAGAGGGAGCTACAGGCTACATAGCAAGATCTTTATAGGAACTATAAGGTGCCCAACACGGCTGAGCCCTGCAGGGGCCAACACTGACAGCAGCAGGTGAGCAGGACACACAACAACAGCATTCTCATTCATTACTATACAACTAAAAAAGATGGGAGACAGTGTGACAATCCCTTCAAAACTAAACATGTTCTACCATACAATGACCTGTATACTAGTTTGAATGCCTACGGTGGTTTTATTTATTTCAAACAGACATACTGAACTAAACATGGATGAAACCTGCATGTCCTCCTATAGGTGAATAGATAAACTACCCTTGGTTGTGATGAAATATTATTCAGAAGTGAAAGTAAAGGAATGAGCTATCAAATATGAAACAGAGTTAACTACATTTAATTCTATGAAAGAAGACAAGAGGAAAGCAAGTGTACTGAATGACATTCAGAGAAGGGCAAGACTATGAACTTATAAATACAATAAAAAAAAGAAAAAAACTAGTCAAGTACTTCAATTTTTTAGAGATTTGTGTTTACTAAAGTGTACGTGTTTACTGTACAAATGTACCCCATGTGTGAGAAAAGCGCCTCAGCAATGGGAGTCTGTACCTTCAGGATTCCAAATGCTCTCAAGGCTGGGACAGGAAAATCACAAGTTCAAGACTTGCTGGAGTACAGAACCAGCTGAACTCTGAACTGGGCAGCAGTGCATAAGCTCACTTATCTAGATTCACCAGGCCAGAAAGAACTCAACATCATTGAGAAAAGAAACACTGCTGGTAAATTAGTAAGATTTGTAATATAGTTTGTCAATATCTAATAAAAACCAAGCATATACACACATCCCAGCAATCCCACTTCTAAATAAAGATTCATGAGAAATCAATACATATGTCAAACATCACTAAGGGCAGTTTAACATAACCACTAAACTTGAAGTAACCAAAGTACCCTGGCAAGTACAGCAGCATATCCAAACAGTGGAAACTACTCAAACATGAAACGGCGATTAAAAACCAATACAGAACTAGGGAGACATCTCCGTCAGTAAAAGTGTTGCTTGTACAAGAAGGAGGATGAGAGTCTAATAAGTCATGGCTGTGTCTGCAGGTAATACCAGCATTTGCAGGGTTGGGAGAGCAGCCAAGACAAGTGAATCCTGGGAACTCACTAACCAGTCAGCCTAAGAGAACATCCAGCTTCTGGCTCAATGAGAATCCATATCTTTAAAGGAGTAAGCTGAGCAAGACAGAGAAAGACACCCAGCGACCTTCTCAGGCCAGTATGCCAACGTGCAAGCAACACACACACACACACACACACACACACATTAATTAAGGTTTTTTAAACAGGACAACACAGAGGACTCTCAAAAGCATGATACAAAATTTAGACAAGCATGATAATGTACACCTACAATCTTATAACTTGAAAAGCTGAGGCTGGAGGATCAAAGAACAAGGGGGAAAGGAAAGGAGGCAACAGAGCTGGCAGAGCAGAGAGGGAAAGGAAAAGAAGAGGAAAGGAGAACTGACTCAGCCACTGGTAACTCATAGCAGAACTTTAGTCCTGAAATGAGACTCTGTAGAGTGCTTTGCTAGAACCTGAAGCCAGACACAGCACTACTAACAAACCAAGTAGAGCCCGCTCAATGACCAAGTAATGGTCCAAATGACAGACTGTGTGGATATACCAACTGATAAATACTTGGATAATTTCCATATATATATATAAAATGCTGCTATGAAGCTCATGTGTACATTCTTGAATGGAGATATATTTTCATTCTTATATGGACATTATATTTCATTTCTTGGTTGCATACCTAGGGACAGAATTGATGGGTTCATTTGGTAACTCTATATATAACATTTTAAGAAACTTCAAACTAGTTTTCAACATAACTATACTAATGATACATTCTCAAGGACCATGATTGAAGGTTCCAATTTTTCCACATCCTTCCCACATGTGTTTTACTCTGCTGTGTGTTGTAACTGTCTTAGGGCATTCCGGGTTGACAGTGGGCTCTCTTTAGACATGATAGGCCTGCATGTTGAATGTAGCCGCAGTGGCATAACTACAGCTACTTGTTTGCTCAAACAATGTTCCTCAAATTCATTAATTTTGAGGTAAATGAGTTTTATTTCAGTAAAGGGAAATTTTACTTATTTTATACAAGCTATTACTTAGCAAATGTTGAGTCCAAGTTTCATGCTTAGGAATATGTCACAATAAACAAATACAGATTTTAGGAACAATGAGATGTCCATGAACCAAGACCCAGTCCATGAGAGCATTTAACCCCGGGACAGTCATCTGTTTATTTGGGTTGCTATCATTAAACACACAGGGATTTAGCAGCCACTTATTATAGCTGTTTTCTACACCTGAACTGAGATATCCAATGCATACTGTGAGTTCATTTTAAACCACAAAAAAAGCAGTCAAACATTTCTTCTAAACACTTATTAAAAACAAATAAGATTCACTGCTGTATTTGTGACATTTAAATGTAGTAATGGGCGGGGCGGTGGTGGCTCACGCCTTTAATCCCAGCACTTGAGAGGCAGAGGCAGGAGGGCGGATTTCTAAGTTCGAGGCCAGCCTGGTCTACAGAGTGAGTTCCAGGACAGCCAGGGCTACACAGAAAAACCCTGTCTAGAAAAAAAAAAAAAAAATGCAGTAATGGAAGACAATATATTTGTCCCCATGTCCTTTATGTTCACATCCCTCCAAATGTAACAGAGATACTGAAGGTATTTTACATCTTCACAGTGAAAAATAAATACAGACTAAGCTAAAAAAAGACAGAGTTCTCTACATGGAGGCCCAGCTGGCCTGTAACTTGCTATGTAGACCAGGCTGGACTCGAATTCAGACCTCCACCATGGTCAGTATACCTACTGCTAAGATTAAAAATATTACTCTATCTGGCCTCAAAGTAAACCCACACTAACAGGTAAGTGTGCAGTACTTAGAGCACATACCACACCCCGCCAGAAACAGAACTAGCAGACATTCTACTCAGGAATGCTGTCCTCTGAATAGGATCAGGAGGAAAGGACCACCTAAAGCCTAGGCCTGGAAAACACACCGTCCTAAATGACTCCAATCAGCGTGGCTTCCATGCTAACGATGAGGTGTTAGAACAAACACACACTCCAGTGGATACAGAAAAGTACTTAGAGCAGAAAACACAAGGGAAACCCCAAATCTCAGAGCTCAGCCATTTAAAATGTCAACAAGCCTGTTCCTCCTCTTTGTGACATACTGCTGATAACTGTGAGCAAATAGCAGTTGGCCTACTTTTGAAAGGGTGGGTGGGTATATGTGGGTGTGGGTGTGTGCACACGCACACATGCATTTGTATGTTTAACCACATTTGTTTAACCACAGCCATCAAAATGTTACATCAAAAATATCACACCAACATTTCTTTAGAATTTAGTCATAAATTCTGTCAGCGAACAAATCAAATGATTCTCCTTTGAACATTACAAAAACCAGATTTAACTTATAACTAATACAGCTCTATATGGAAGTTTGTGAGATCAGAAAACTAAAGTAAGAAAAAAGTTAAAAACAATGAGTTGTATAAAAAATGAAATGTAACAGTTTTTAGAAACAAAGAAATATTCTAGGTTTTGAAAGAGAACAAGATTCACAATATAAAAACCAGTGCGCGCGCGCACATACCAACCATACATATAAAGAACCTAAAACAGGTCTGTGGGTTAAGAACATAAATTAGTTTTACATATGCATGAATATATAAGGGGAAAATGCAGCCATCCATATCCTAAGCTGTTAGGTACATGAGCTCAGTATCTGGGGAATGAGAGAGGCAAGAAAGGGAGAGAGGAAAAGGAAACAGTAAAATTTTCCCTGAAACATAGAATTACATGAACCTTCGGTTCCAGGAGACGAATTTTTATAACCTTTAGTTATTAGCCTGATGTGACAGTAAGTAATTCACACATGTTCTGCTCAGGCTCTGAGCACCCATCTCTTCATGCTCTGTTCACTGTTGACAGTTTTTATTTTTGTTTTTTTTCTTTTTTGTTTGGTGTGTGTATGTGTGTGTGTGTGTGTGTGTGTGTGTGTGTGTGTGTGTGTGTGTGCGTGTCCATGTACTTGCATAAAGTTCTTGTGGAGCCCAGAAGAAGGCACTGGATCCCTAGAGCTGGAACTCTAGGCATTTGTGATCCTAAATACTGGAACCTCTGCAAGAACAGCACAAGCCCTCAACCCCTGAGCCATTGCTCCAGCACCATCACTTTCTCTCTTTCTTTCCCTCCCCTCCTCCCTCCTTCCTTCCTTCCTTCCTTCCTTCATCAAGATAGTAATCATAAGCTAGCCAAAAGGGATCCTGGGAACTAAATCAAGGTCTTCTGCAAGATTAGCAGATGCTGTCAAGCACTAGACCACCTATCTCTCCAGCCCCCGATTTTTGTTTTCTGAGATAGGGTCTCAAGTAGCCCAGGGCTGTCTCATATTCACCATACAGCCATCTACATTTCCTACAGAACCTCTTATAATGGTTACTATCAACTGTCAACCTGACAGAATCTAGAATCACTTAGGGAACAGTCCTGTGAGTATGCCAGTGAGGGGTGCCTAGGTTATCCTTGAAGCACATCTGCAACAGAACATAGAGAGTAGGTTAATAGAGGCAGGAAGACCTAGCCTGAATACAGTTGGCAATATCCTGTTTGCTGGGATCCCAGACAGCACAAAAAGGAAAAGGCTAGCTGAGCACTAACAATGTGCTGTCTGCTTCAAGCTCCTCCTTTATTACTCTGTGAATTATAACCTTCAGCCAAGGGCCAAAAGCGATCTTTTCTTGAAGTTTCTTGAATATCTTGAAGATATTTTATTAAGCAGTAAGAAAAGTCACTATTAGAAATAGTGCCTCCAGCCAGGCAGTATTGGTGCATGCCTTTAATCCCAGCACTTGGGAGGCAGAGGCAGGCGGATTTCTGAGTTCCAGGACAGCCTGGTCTACAGAATGAGTTCCAGGACAGCCAGGGCTATACAGACAAACCCTGTCTCAGAAAAAAGAAAGAAAAAGAAAAGAAATACTGCCTCCAGGGCTGGAGAAATGGCTCAATGGTTAAGTAAGAACACTGACTGCTCTTCCAGAGGTCCTAAGTTCAATTCTTGGCAACCACATGGTGGCTCACAACCATCTTGGAATCCAATGCCCTCTTCTGGTGTGTCTGAAGACAACTACAGTATACTCACGTACATAAAATAAATAAATTTTTTAAAAAGAAAGACAGTGCCTCCACCTCCTGCTTCTCCTGCCTTCACCTGCCAGTGCTGAGGAAAGCTATCAACATCAAAGCAAACAGTTGCTTTTATTTCTAGACAGGAGCTCAACATGTAGCCCATGCTGGCCTCGACCTCTATAGCCAACACACCTAGCAATTCACCTGCCTCAGCATCCAAAGTGCTAGAGTAACAGATGTTAGTCACCAAGCTCAGATTGAAGAAATTATCATAAGCTCAAACACAAGAATCACATTAAACTCATCACTTATTTTAAAATATACAAAATGCATTCAATTATACAAGTGAGTTTCCAAAACTAAACTCACTACTTAGATTAATACAAGAATCTGACTTTACTTGAAATTAGGTTAAGACAAATTTTCAAGAAATATCAGCATCAAGTTTCTTATTATTATTATTAACTTTATGTGAAGCTTAAAAGAGTCTTTTCAATAATTTTAAATTAGCATATATAAGATCTTAAATCATTAAAGTATTTTTTGTTTGTTTGTTTGCTTGTTTGTTTTTTAGGATTTTCTGTGTAGCTCTAGCTATCCTAGAATTTACTCTGTAGTAATCTGCCTGCCTTTGCCCTCCAAGTACTGAGATTAAAGGCACTACTATTATCCAGAGTCATTAAAACATTTTCAAACAAATGGTGTTTTAGTAGTTTCTTCTTCCCCTTTATTTCCTACCTACTTCAAATTTTTACTGATATAAATATGCCAATTGATTGATTATTTCTTTGACAGATAATCTCACCTACCCCAGGCTGGCATACAACCTTCTATAGAATTGCAGATAACTTTAAACTCCCTGCATTTCCTGAATGCTGGGATTGCAAGTGTGTAAACCATATCTGGTTTTGCAGGACCCCAGGCACCATACATGCTGGACAAGCTCACCACCAACAGAACTACACTACAGTCTTGCTTTATGTGACTTTTAATTGAAAAAAATTCTAATGATTTAGATTCGTTAAGAATGTACTGAGGGGCTGGATAGTGGCTCAGTTAAGAGCAATGGCTGCTGTGTCCAGAGGACCCTGGTTTAATTCCCAGCACTAACAAGTCAGCTCCAAACTGTCTATAACTCCAGTTCCAGGGGATTCAGCCCTTTCACACAGACATACACACAGGCAAACAACAATGCATAAAAACTAAATTATTAAAAACTATTAGTTTAAAAAAATGTATTGACTGGTGGTAGTGACGCACCTCTTTAATCCCAGCACTCCAGAGGCAGAGGCAGATGGATTTCTGAGTTCAAGGCCAACTTGGTCTACAGAGTATGTTCAAGGACAGCCAAGGCTACACAGAGAAACTTTGTCTTGAAACAACAAAAAAGGAAGGAAGGAAGGAAGGAAGGAAGGAAGGAAGGAAGGAAGGAAG
>JADRCD010189887.1:0-11815 GCA_019843815.1 Montemys delectorum
CTAACTCTTGGGGCTTTCCTCCCACACCTGGCATGTCTCATAGTTTAACATGGCTTATGATTTGAAAAAGGAAAACTTTCTTGACCAAAAGTGAATTTGCCATGAGACCAGCTCTGAGAAGAATATGCATTCCTTTAGGCCTGCCTTCTACTGATGTTAATCCAGATCTCTGTGGTGTCCTTTTGATCTGCCCCTAGGAACCTTCACTGTAGCTCTCTTAGTTAGGGTTTCTATTGCTGTGATAAACATCATGACTGAGAAGCAAGTTGAGGGGGAAGGGGATTATCCAGTTTACACTTCCACAGCACTGGTCATCCTTGACGGGAGTCAGGACAGGAACTCAAACAGGGCAGGAACCTGGAGGCAGGAGCTGACACAGAGGCCATAGAAGGTGCTGCTTACTGGCTTGCTTCCCCTGGCTTGCTCAGCCTGCTTTCTTAAAAAAAAAAAAAAAAAAAAAAAAAAAACCAGGACCTCCAGCCCAGGGATAGCCCCACCCCCAATATGCTGGACCCCCCTCCTTCAATCACTAATTAAGAAAATGCCTTACAGCCAGATCTTAAGGAGGCGTCTTCTCAGTCGAGGTTCCCTCCGGTCAGATAACACTAGTTTGCGTATCAAGCTAACTTAAGACCAGCCAGCATAGTAGTGGTGTAGCTTCTCCTCTGTGCTTACAGAACCTTGCTGATAAATGGATCAGAAGGAGATCTGGAAACTTTTCAGAGTATTGGGGTGCTAAGAGTGTAGTTCTGTTGGTAGTCTGCTTGACTGAAGTCCACAAAACCCTGGGTTCAGTGTTACTAGCCCAGCATTCAGGAGATAGAGGCAGAAAGATCTTTAATTCATTTGTCTTCAGCTACACTGCCAGGCTGGGCCACATGAGAGCCATTTTGTGTTTTCTCACACTGCCTTTTTAGTTGTTGTTAAGTTACATTTAAGAATTATCATTAAGATTAATAAGAGCAGCTGGAGAGATGGCTCGATGGTCAAGAGCACCGGCTGCTCTTCCAGGGGATCTAGGTTCATTTTCTAGCACCCGCATGGAAGTTCACAATCATCTGTATCTCCAATTCTAGAGGATCGGCTCCCTCTTCTGGCCTCCTAGGGACTGCATAAACAGGGCACACAGACAACCATGCAAGCAATATATCCATACACAAGAGAGAAGTAAATGAAATTGCCAAAAGGGAAAAATTGTGTGTGTGTGTGCGCGTGCAAACAGGTGCATAATTTGTGTTATGAGTAGTGTTAAAAGTGGGTAATGTGGCCTACCTAGGGGAGAGGTTGCTGATGGCCCCAGATCTAAATCCGTCATGGCCATGTGCCATGTCGTAGCTGTGATGTTGGGCTAGTTATTTGCAACTTTCAGACCCAGTTTCCTTATGTAAGAGTTGGAGGTGATGACTTCCCTATATCAGGGTAGCTCTTAGCTGGGGTTGTATCGTGAACCAGGCAGAGAGAAGCTCTGTGGCTCCTCGGTTTGATGTCCCCGGGCCTGTTTGCCCCATCACTCTGTGAAGCTGTTGTGTGCTGAATGCTTCCCCAGAGTCTCCTGGACTTGGGGTCATTAGTAACTCTTCCAGCAGGTGTCGCCCTTGCCCGCTTCCCTGAAGCCAAGCAATTGTTTCGGATTTCGAAACAAAACTGTCTTCTAGAAGAATCAGTATGAGTGGCTAGAGTCACCAACTGTCCAAAAAGTAAAAACTGGAGAACAAAAAGTGAAGCAAAAAAGAAAAGGAAAAGGAAAGGAAAGGAAAAAAGAACACGGCAAGCAAAAGACAAAAAGACCAGGAGAGTAAGAATAAGAGAGGGCTGCCTATTATGGGATACCACCCATCACTCCTCTTGTAAGAGAATGTGTTAATCCTTAGATTCTCCAGAAAAAAACAACGCCACCATTTTGGGCCAAATTTAAAGTGAGCTTTATTGAATAGCAACTACTGACCAAGAGCTGGACTTTGGTCAGGACCATTCTAGAACACTTCCCAGCTAGAATGCCTTCCTGCTGAGAGTTGCAGGAACTTTTAGGACTGTAGGCCACCATAGTTACCAAGATCTACAATTCCCAGCATTCCAGGAAGCTACCTGTTCCCTGGGCAGATGGGACTTACTGTAACTTTCAACATTGCAAACATTTATGGCCGTCTAAGCCTTGAAGTCTAGGCCACCTCCTCTCAAAAGGCCAATAAAAATCAAGTAATAATGCTAACTGATTTTTATCAGTCAAAGCACAAGAACTCTAAATCTTAATGCCACATATTGAAGTGTTAGGATGAAACTCTAATTAGGTTCCTTAAATAAATGATGTGGCCTGCACAAAGCACACAGCCCCCTGGGCAGTTAGGCCATGAGTGTCCTCAAGGAGGAGGCCAGCCTGCAGAGCTAGACTGCTGTGACAGACTCTGACAAGACCTACCTTCCTTCCTATAATCTTACTTCCAAACCACTTCCTGGTCAAATAAAAACTGCAGCCAGAGAAACCAGCACCGTGGCTGGGAGTCACATTCACGCCAAAGGCCAGAGTGACCCTGAGGATCACCATGGTTTCCTGGTCCCAGACCTGGTCCCAGCAGTCCAGGCCTTCTTTATATTGGTGTTTGTGAAGTCTAGAACCTCCGGTATCCTCCATTCCTAAGGAATTAGCCAGGACTCCAGGGGAGTATCTTGTTTGACTAATTAAAACAAGAGATTTTAGAAAACAAAACCAAACCACTCCAGGAACAGTTAGGCCTATAAAATAAAGGCAGTTACCAGGTATGGGAGGAAAAAAAAATCAAAAATGTAAGGTTGGGAGTGTTGGGTTGAAGTAACGTGCCACCTAACTTGTGTGTTGGGGGTGAGGAGCGGGGCGTTGTCTTGTCTTGTTTTGAAAGTCCACCTTGATTATCTGTGAATCACTCACAGAGTGACTGGCTGCCCGGAAGTGAAGATCATCAAAACCGCTCTGTTGGAATAGAGAGGAGAACAGCCCTATTGTCCAGGCTCATGGAGGTCTGGCCAAACAGAAAGCACTGCGTAAAGTGAGCCAGGCATTCAAAGCTGGCTGAGTGGGAGTTATGGCATGCTTTGATTTTCCTATTCACCAACAGACCCATTGTGTCTGGGCAGTCATGTCACCAGTGGCTTCCCTCTGTGGTCTGGATGGCGGGCCTTAGGGCCATGGGGAGTTGAGGGGAACACTTCTAATTCTCAGGACCCAAGGCTTTGGCCAGTGGATGTGGGTTCATAAATTAAGAACTACAGAATTGCCTGGTGGCGGTGGCGCATGCTTTTAATCCCAGCACTTGGGAGGCAGAGGCAGACAGATTTCAGAGTTCGAGGCCAGCCTGGTCTACAGAGTGAGTTCCAGGACAGCCAGGGCTACACAGAGAAACCCTGTCTCGAGAAAAAAAAAAAAAAAGAACTACAGAATTATGGAGGCAGGACAATAAAAAGTGGAAAATATTCGAGGTGTCTACCACTAAGTGTTAGCTGTTGTGTCAGGTGCCATGCACTGTGCAGAGATACAAACACCAGGATTGAAGGGACAAGTGAGGATCTCTTTGGTAGAGCACAGGGTAGACCACAGGTGGTCCCCACGCTGATGTGAGCTCCTAAGGAAGATTCCTGGGGTTCCAGATGAGACAGAGCAATAGTAAAGATTTGGGGTTCAGCAGGGTATGGTGGTACAAGCTTTCAATGCAGGCACTTAGAAGGCAAGAGGATTGCAAGTTTGAAACCAGCCTGGAATACCCTGTTTCAAAGGCAAAACAAAGTAAAAACCCTCTTGTGTGAGCCTGGGTCTTATGTCATGGGTGAGATCGGGATGGGCTGTTGGAGAGCAGAGACATCAGGACAGAATGAAACCTGAGCCAGGCTCAGATGCGGCAGAGACTGGATAGCCCCGTTGGTGCCCTCGGAAAGAAACTTCTTCAGAGTGTGTACAGAACAAGCATGGGTTATTAATTTCAGTCAATAAGAGTAGGCTTGTTCCTAGCACCTGGGAGTCTGAGGCAGGAGAATTGGCACAAGTTTTTGGCCAGCCCATGCTCTGGAGTGAGCCCCTGGAGTGAGAAAACTAAGAAGTGTTATTAGGAAAGCCATTGGCCATCATGGCTCATGACTAAAGTTTGAGCAAAAGGATGTGGTAAAAATAAATTGGTCCATTTATAATCATTTGATAGGCTGGAAAAAATAACGGTTGGGATAAAACTTCAAAGGGGAGGCAGTGGTGATTAGACTAGGCTAGGGTATTAGCAATGAGAATTAATAAATGGAAGACATGTTTTGAAAGAAGAAACTAGAGGAATCAAGGACATTAGCAACGGGGACCAATGTTAGATGCAGGAGAATGTGATGAACTTAGGAGTCGAGGCCAAAGAATAGGCATCAGTAGCCAGTGGATGCTGAGTGCTCACTGTCCAAAGGCGACATCTCAGACTCTTGGGGCACAAAAGAGGAGTGTGCTATCCCTAGATAACTCCCTTACACACCCTTGGGAAGGAGTATACACAAGTGTCTTTAAAGAAATCAAGAAAAGTGCTGAGGGGTGATTGAGAGGCGAAGGCACTGGCTGTGCCTGCAGAGGACCTAAGTTCAATTCCCAGCATGTACGAGTGACTCACAACTACCTTCTAATTCCAAAAGACCCGACTCCCTCTTCTGTCCTTCTCAGGTGCCCCAACATACAAACATGCAGGCAGACCTCAGGGCAAGACCCAGGAGCCATAAAAACAAGGACAGAGCAGCTAGCCCACCCTTCAGCGTGCTTGACTGGGAACCATGCGCGGCTGCCCCTGGCTGTCCGTCTACATTCCTCAAGCAGCTCTGTGCAGAGAGTTGACCCCAGCACTGGCCAGGGTGGGGGAAGCGAAAAGTATGATTAAAATTAGTAATCCACTATATGAATATCTGTAGTTATGAAATCCAGCGTTTGTTATACAGCAGTTGACTATAGAACCTTGGGATGTGTTTGTAAAACTGGCAAATCAAACACTAGGACAAATGTAACTTTAGGTGTATGTATTGTGAAGATAACCTGAGATACTGGTTATCTGAAGAGCTGGTTACGGGTTACTGACTCAGCAGATGAAGGTACTTGCTGCCAGCCCAGTAACCTGAGCTCTTATCTCCAGGATCCAGGCAGTAGGAGAGATTCTTCTCAAATATACATGCAATCCTAGCAACTGAGAATGCTGAGGCAGAGCCTGGGGCTGAGCAACAGCCTGGGGCAGTCCTGTCCCAACATCAGCAAAGATTGCTCCATTGGTTTGGTGTTGGTCCCTGGGGCTCTGGCCAAGGTCCTGACTTTTGCTTCTCTTTCTCCAGGAGACCTGGTGATTCTCGCCGATGGTACTCCCACTGCAGGATGGCTACAGGGCCGAAGCTGCTGGGGCGCCCGGGGCTTCTTCCCGTCCTCATGTGTCCACGAGCTCTGCCTCTCCTCTCGGAGCCGACAGTGGCACTCACAGAGCGTGCTGCTTCAGGCTCCAGAATACTCTATGGGACAAGCACGAGCCCTCATGGGCCTGTCTGCCCAGTTGGATGAGGAGTTAGATTTCAGGGAAGGAGATGTGATCACCATTATCGGAGTGCCTGAGCCAGGCTGGTTTGAGGGAGAGTTAGAAGGTCGAAGGGGCATTTTCCCAGAAGGTTTTGTAGAGCTTCTGGGGCCCCTAAGGACTGTGGATGAGTCGCTAAACTCTGGAAGTGGAGATCACTCCACTGTCAATGGTGAAGTGGATGTCTCTCCAGAAGAAGTGGAGAGTGGGGGTGACGAGGACGACCAGCAGATGGGGACCTATGGAATCGCCCTCTACAGATTCCAAGCCCTGGAGACAAATGAGTTAGATTTTGAGGTAGGGGACAAAATTCGAATCCTGGGGACCTTGGAGGATGGCTGGCTGGAAGGACGCCTGAAGGGCAAGACAGGTATCTTTCCCCATCGCTTTGTGAAGTTATGTCCTAGCAACAGGACAGAGGAAACCGTGGCTCAGCCCCAGGAAGACAGCTTCCCAAAGAACTCTGAAAGCTCTGTGGGGAACTCAGGGGACTCCGTGGTGGAGGAAGCAAGATCACAGGAGTGTGAAGAAGAAAGACCTGACTGCGATCTCCTAGAACAGGCCTCTGCGCCCCAAGATCATGTAGCACCCGAGTGGACTGGAGATAAGATCTCTGGTCAGGATAAAGACGCCTCAGGAAGGTCCCCAGATATGGACCTTGAAAGGCCTCTTGCTAAAGGCCTTTCCACGCCTGACCTCTCAGAGGAAGTCAATGGTATTTCCTCCCAGCCTCAGGTACCTCTTCATCCCAAAGTACAGAAGAGCCAACATTATTTAACAGCAGGAGGGAGCCACCAAGGCTCAGACCCATTCTCGGAGCTTGTCCCTCTAGAAGCCAGGACCAGAGACTACTCCAGCCTGCCTCCTAGGAGAACATACGCCCAGTGTTGGTCACTCCAGAAGCCAGTGCCCCACCTCCAGAGGGCCTCCTCTCTTACAGGCTCAAGGCTAGACAGACCTAGCCACTTTTGCCATCCTGCCATGGCCAGCAATGCTCAGAAGCACCAAACATCTACGGAAAATACTGCCAGCCTTTGCTGTGCACCGGAGAGACCAGAGAGGAGGCCTGACCTACCAGACAGGGGGCCTGTCACAGCTGTGACTCCAGCGTCGCAGGGGGACAGCCTGGACCTAGATTCCAAGTTGACCCAACAACTGATAGAGTTTGAGAAGAGCCTGTCAGGGCCCAGCACAGAGCCAGGGAAAATTGTACGCCGCTTTTCAATCATGGACTTTTACTCTGAGAAGGATATCGTGAGAGGCTCCTCAAACTCACAGGCCTCACAGGCTTTCCCCGAGAGGAGAAAGGCCTTGAGGCCACCACCACCTAGACCCCGTACTCCAACACCCATTTCTCCCCACTTGCTGGTTGACCAGAGCCCGAAACCTGTACCCGCCTTGGTTGTGCGGCCCTCCCGACCAGCTCCCTTGCCTCCTCCTACCCAGCAGAGGATGAATACGGCCTCCCCCAAGCCCACCTCCTGCGCCCATGTTGGTTGGGAGGCCCCAGAGAAGGAGGACTCTGAGCACATGGAGAAGAGCCCAGCCCAGGCGTTTCCATGCCCCTCTGTGCTGGCGAGGATTCAGGGCGTGGAACACGACTTGGACATGTACGCCAGGGCTCAGGAGGAACTGAACTTGCTGTTAGAGGAAAAGCAAGACGAGTCCTTGAGGACAGAGACTCTTGAGACTCTCAAATCCTACGAGAGCGCCATTCAGAGTCTGAACCTGGAGCTCCAGCAGCTGAGAGGTAAGTGTGACTGTAAGTCCTCGCTGTGTGAGAAACATCCTGATTGGCACAGATTTACAGCCTCGTTACCCCGTCCCTCATTCTGTCGCCTAATGAGATTGCTCTGCCTTGCTGTATCTGTGATTGCTGTGTCCTCTGACTTCATTTACTGCTCCAATAGAGAAGCCCAGCCTCAGAGACGTGCACTTTCCATTAACACAGTACCCTCCCTACCGCTGTGGCATCCAGGCTGCATTGTAGATAGGAAGTACCTACATGAGACTGCCTTAACTAGTTTTAAAAGAACTTAAGTCTCCCGAGAAACTGAAACACATCTTTATGATCAGGGGCCATATTTCAGTAGGAATAGCTTTTATCTCTTACTGTTAGTAAGCATTTGTTCTTAGTGTTTGTCTATATAGAAGACATAACCAGCCCTGGTGGAAGTACATAGAGGGGTGTTCAGATGGTCACTGTAGAGGGAGAAATTAAGACTTGCGGCCATTAAGTAGCCTGCCAAGAGAGCTGAAGTTTAAGCTGGTGTTTTCCACTACCCTGACTTCTTACTTCCCACGTGTATAGGCATGCATGCATATGTGTGTAGGTGTGTATAGGTCAGAGGTCAACCTTGGGTACTATTTCTCAACTACTTTTACCTGTACTTTTTGAGACAGGGTCTCTCTGGCCTAGAGCAGTGATTCTCCACTTTCCTAATGCTCTGCCCTTTAATACAGTCCCTCACATTGTGGTGGTGACCCCAGCCATAAAATTATTTTCATTGCTACTTCATAACTGTAACTTTTGTTACTGTTATGAATCATCATGTAAGTATCTGGTATGTAGGATCTCTTATATGTGACCCCTGTCCCTCACAGGGGTCATGACCCACAGATTGAGAACTGCTTGTCTAGAGCTCGCCAATTAGGCTAGACTGGCTGGCCAGTGAGCCCCGCCTGGCTCTACTTCCCGAGTGCGGAGGTTACAGGCATATGGCACCCTACCTGGCTGCGTACATGGTGCTACGGCTTGAATGTAGGTCCTGTGCTTAGGCAGCAAGCTCTTTAAGCCATCCCCTCAGCCCCCTCTGAGGACTTACTATTCACCAGACTCACAGGACAAATGATAGAGAAAGTGGAGATGGCATGGTGGTATGTGCCTTTAGTCTTAGCACTCATGAGGCTGAGGCAGGAGAATTGCCACAAGTTCAGAGCTAATCTTGGCAACATAACTAAGCCCCATCTCAGGGAAAGAGAAGGGGAAAAAAGCAGACGAATGGTGGGACAGGCCTACCTCCCTGTCAACCTTAGACCTCTAACACAGGGTACAGAAAGGATTCCATTAAAGGGCAGGAAGATGGCTCAGTGTTTACAAGAGGACCTGGGCTCTGTTGCCAGCACTGACGTGGTGACTCAGAACTGTTTGTAACTCTAGTTCCAAGGAATTCAGCACCCTCTTCTGGTCTTCCATGCTAGTAGGTATGCCTCTCTGCCTCTGCCTCTGCCTCTGCCTCTGCCTCTGCCTCTGCCTCTGCCCCTGCCCCTGCCCCTGCCCCTGCCCCTGCCTCTGCCTCTGCCTCTGCCTCTGCCTCTGCCCCTGCCCCTGCCCCTGCCTCTGCCTCTGCCCCTGCCTCTGCCCCTGCCTCTGCCTCTGCCCCTGCCTTTGCCTCTGCCTCTCTGCCCCTGCCCCTGCCTCTGCCTCTCTGCCTCTGCTTCTCTGCCTTTGCCTCTGCCTCTCTGCCTTTGCCTGTCTGCCTCTCTGCCTCTGCCTCTGCCCCTGCCTCTGCCTCTCTGCCTTTGCCTCTGCCTCTCTGCCTTTGCCTGTCTGCCTCTCTGCCCCTGCCTCTGCCTCTGCCTCTGCCTCTGCCTCTGCCTCTGCCTCTGCCTCTGCCTCCCAAAGTGCTGGGATTAAAGGAGTGTGCCACTACTGCTTGGCCCTAGATACATCTTTTAAGGATCCATTAAGAAAAAGTGTTATTGGAAAACCCCAAAATGGGTCATTTTCTAAAAGACAGAAAGCAGATGCAACTGAGAGAGTAAGGAACCCTCAATCCAAAGGATATATGCCAAGGAATGTAGCCCAGTTCTAAGACGAGGCAATAGGAACGGTCCTAGAGCAAGCTCAATGTAACTGGGCTTCCAGGCACCTGTGCTGAGCCATGGGATAGGTGCTTAGCAATCTTTCAGTCAAGTGTTCCTGTAACAGCCACCTGAGCGCTTGGAATTCCTGCTGCCCTGGTGACTTGCTTCTGTCATTTGAACTTGGACTCCTGGGTCCTGCGGACGGCCAGCTGCTTACCAGTTACTGCAGCAAAACATCCAGCCCTGTGTAGACCACACAGCTACTCCACTGTGTCTGCTGCTCCTACGACCCTGAACTATGATGTCATGAGAGCATCCCTCGCAGCCCCCGCTCTTTGGTTCGTTTTGTTTTCGTATCTGATGCTGCCCATTAGTTGTTCTCAACGCCTCAGGGTTCCTTTCCACTGTTAAGATTTTCTTTTTACCGGGTGTGGTGGTATGCAGAGGCACGGGCAAATGGATCTATATGAGTTTGAGGCCAGTCTGGTCTACAGTGGACAACCAGGGCTACACAGAGAAACCCCGACTCTCATACCAAAAACAAAACAAGAAAAGTTTTTATTTTCCTGTGGTAACATTATTATTTGCAGTGTAATAAGCTCCCTAAAATGTGTTTTATTTTTAAGTGTGAATTGTTTTTATGAGCATGCAGGGCAAGGAGCACATGGTCTCCCAGACACACACTTAACGACAGCTCTGAACCAAGCAATTGGGCCCAGCGCCCTGTGTCCCACAACCTGCACCCTGCACCCTGGGCCCCACACCCTGTGACCTGCGCCCCAGTTACTGTCTGAGCACACCCCCCCAGGAGTGGGGAGTGTCCCCAGTCCTCTTCCCTGGTCTGAGTGTGTTCCATTCCTGGTTAATCACAGTGGTGGGCTCCTTCAACTGGCATCTCTAATATTAGGCTTTATTCTCATAGGAGAGAGAGTCCTAGTCTTTTCTCTCATTTTCTAGATGTCTCACCTAATTTTTCATGGACTTTTTAATTGCTTTTTTATGTATTTATTTTATTGTATGTGTAAGTCTGACCTCTGTTCATCAGAAGGTCATTGACAAAGTTCAGGCTCAAGGTGGGGGAGATTGACAAATACTTTCACACAATGTTTTTAGGATTCTAATTTTCCTCTGTTGTTGGTTTTTTAGATTTTATTTTTTATTAGTTTTAACACTCTGTATATGTCTAAGATCCCCTGAAGTTGGAGACACAGGCAGTTATGAGCCCCCTGAAGTGGATATGTGGAACCTGACAGAGTCTCTCTAAGAGCAGACCATGTTCTAACCGCTGAGTGCCTCTCCTGCCTGAGGTGCCCTTTGATAACCTATAATTATATAGGATTAGCTCAGCATTTGGATAGTTTTTAAGATGTTTTTTATATTTCTTCTAATTTTTTAGCTTTTTTTATGTGAAGGGTCCAAAGAACTTAGACTTCATTATAGGATGTCCATAGTCTAGATAAGCAGCAGTGTTTGGCTCTGACTGATAAATGGGCGTTTTACATTTCAAATTATCATATGTACTAAGGTAGAGGGCTACAAGGTAGTTTTAGATTGTCCTGATTCTGAGATTGGCCATGTCATTTGGTGTAGGCTCGGGTCAAGCCAGTGTCATCTAGAAAATGTCTTTATTTTTGCTGAGAGCAGGGTATAGTGTGATGAACATTCTAGAATTGCTATTTGCCTCTTGGAGTTCCAGTCACGTGGGCTGAGGATGAACAAGTCAGGGCCTTCATCTGAAGCCCTGTGTGTTGAAGTCTTTTGACTCTCTGGGCAGCAGATACAGTGTAGTGCAGTCCTCAGACATTTGGATTTCTGTTTTCTCTTTTTAGTTTTTTGAGACAGGATTTC
Organism: Montemys delectorum; assembly: GCA_019843815.1. Lineage (NCBI taxonomy): Eukaryota > Metazoa > Chordata > Mammalia > Rodentia > Muridae > Montemys > Montemys delectorum. The sequence continues at coordinate 11,196 of JADRCD010189887.1, forward strand.
TCTTTGTAGCCCTGTTATCTTGGAACTCACTATGTACACTAGATTGGCCTTGAACTCACAGAGATCCTCCTGCCTCTCTGCCTGTGAGTGCTGGGATGAAAGGTGTACACCACCACTACCACCACCCAGATGACACTGGATTTTGTAGAACTTGCTGTATTTAGAAGTTCCAGTCAGAGCTGCCGTGTGCTCGAGTCCTGGAAGAGTCTGGTTCTAGCACGTCGTATTTCTTTCCCATCTCTAGGTGAGGCTCACATACCTGAATTTGACACATAGTCTCCATGTGCATGAATCCCTCCTTCATCCATCAAACGTTGGCATTCAGTATGAGCCAAGCATGGGGTCACACCGGTTTGTAAGGAAGGCACATTCATGGCATTGCTCACACGTGCGTGTCGCGAACTCTGGTGATCCTACTGACATTGGCCCCTGGCCAGACTTTCTGTCTACAGCTTTTTGTCACACTTTCTGTCCTGCAGCTTTTGAATCATGCCTACAGCCTGTGGGGTTACTCTCAGTGCAAGAACGCCATTCTTTGCCCTCACTACAGAGTGAGTCAGCCTCCCACTCAAAAGTCACCAACCTTGCTTCCTGCTTCTGTCAGTCTGTCTCTAACATAA
>JADRCD010189887.1:11825-41851 GCA_019843815.1 Montemys delectorum
AGGGTTTCTCACTGAACCTAGAGCTCAGTGTTGTTGGGCTAGGCCAGCAAGCTTCGTGCCTCAGCCTACTGGCCCGCCATCTCCCAATCACGCAGACACACGAGCCTGCAGTCCTGGGGTTACAGGCTCGTGTGACTATGCCAGGTTCATTTGTTTGTTTAAGGTGGGTGTCTCACACAGGTTCTTACGTTTGTACAGCAAGCCCTCTAACCCACTGAACCCTCTCCCCAGCTCCTAGCCTTGAACTTTTGGCTGTGCTGCTCTAGTCTCCCTGAGGGCTGCCACAACAGGCGAGGCTGCTGCCGCACCCGGCCTCAGAGTGATTTTTAATGATGATTTGTAAATGAGATCAGAGTATGTTTTTAAGGAAAGTCATATTTTCAAAAAAGCATTGGGTGGGATCTAAGAAATTGGGTGGGATAAAGAAAGCCAATAGATTAACCATCTGAAGATTGCTAGGAAGGAACAACGAAGCAATCTATAATATTCTAGAGATATTCAAAATATGAAAAGCAGGTTTTGTCTCTATAAAAATATTATCATTCTAAAAATGGTGTGAAATGTCTCTGGTATAATATTTCTCCAAGTAGTAAAATAGGCTAAACTATCCAGACCTGGGCCAGCTGTGGTAGCACACACAGATGATTTCAACACTTGGGGGACAGAGTCAGTGGGATCTCTAAGTTCCAGGCCAGCTAGGGCTACAGAGTGAGACCCCGTCTCAAAAATAAATAAATAAATAAATAAATAAATAAGATAAGATAAGATAAGATAGTCAAGCCAATTTGTGTTTTTTGTTTGTTTAAGATGATGAAGGTTTGTGTAGAGCCAGGGTGTAGCTCAGTGAAAGAATGCTTGCTTCGGAGCTCCAAGGCCCTCCATTCAATCCTGGCATCATCCCCACCAAGGAGTAAAAAAAAGGAGGACAGTACTAATCTTTCCTTTTTCTAGTCTGTCAGTACACAGGAAGAGAGCAAGTATCCTTAACCCACGTGGCATCTGCTTCAGGGTGTTGGCTCAGGCCGAATTACCTCGGCTAAGTCAACTGGATTTTATCCTGGTACAGAACAGCAAACACAGTCTGAACCTAGGAATGCTCTGTCCATTCGGCATAGTAACTAGCGTTTCCTCTTGGGCCGACTGTTTATTTGGTTAGGATTGATCGGTGAGTCACACTTCTTTTGCAGTTTGTAGGGTGACCTTGCAAACACTTATTTCCTCATGCTCAGGGTCAGGCACAGGGTGGGAAACTGCGGTAGACCCAGGTACTTCAGAGTTTACAGACTTTGCAGGCCAGAGCAAAAGAGCTTGAGGTAGCCTTAGACCCCATCATGCCGTCAGTCCCTGAGTGTGCCCTGTCCAGACCTACTACTGGCAGCTGTGTTGAATAAGTAGGAACCACACTGCTGATGGTATCTGTGTGCGTGTGCGCGAGTGCGTGCAGGAGCATGAGTATGGAGCGCAAAGGCCAACCTTAGGTGTTGTGGCTTAGGTGTTCTCTGTTCTCTGCCTTGTTTCTGAGACAGCGTCTCACTGGCCTGCAGTTTTCCAATCAGGCTGAGCTGGCAGGGAAAGAAGCCCCAGTGATCCACCTGTCTCCACCCCCCCAACCCCCCCAGTTTTAGAAATCTAAATGTTAGCACCCAGCTTTTGTTGTGTGTTCTAGGGGTCAAACTCCACTCCTCATGCTCGATTGACAAACATTCCTGGCTATCTCTGCAATGCCTAGCTCCAACTTTCTTGAGCACGACCCCGTGCTAACTAACAGGGGTTGGAGAAGATTATGATCCAGAGCCCTCCCAGTGTCGAGTGTGGGGCACCGAGGATGTAAAACCAGCACAGGATTGGGGGTAGGGGAAAAGGAAGGCTAAGTAAAGAAAAAATTCAGAGGAAAAAGCTAACCAGTCACAGCTATGAGGAAGCCAGACATGGTAACTCCTGCCTTTAAGTCTGAGTTCTGAGCTAGCCTGGTCTATACAGTGAGTTCTAGTCCAGCTACAGACACAGGGCTGGGGTTGTAGACCACTAAGTAGCAAAAGTGTGGGAAGCCCTGGATTGAGCCCCCAGCACAAACCACAAGCAGTGACCCAGCTCACTTCCTCTGTGGTAGGCAGCTCCTCTCCATTTTACACAGCGTTTTCCTCTGACTATCCGTAAGTCCTGTCTCTTACCTCTAATGTAGTTTTCTCTTTTTATCTCTTCCCTCCGCTGGCCTGCCAGCTGTGCTTTCCTTATCATGATTGCTCTATCAAAGATACTGTTGCTAGAGAACTTTGTTTTCCCAAACAGCCTTCCTCTCTCCTCTCTCTCTCTCTCTCTCTCTCTCTCTCTCTCTCTCTCTCTCTCTCTCTCTCTCTCTCTGTGAGTGGTGTGTGTGTGTGTGTGTGTGTACGTGTGCGTGTGCGTGTGCGTGTGTGTGTGTGTGTTTCTGCTTGTAGAGGCCAGAGGTCAAGGACAAATTGCAGAAGTTGTTTTCTCTTTCTCCTTCGTGATTTGGGAAATTGAGCCCAGGTTATCAGGCTTGGTGGCAAGCAGCTTTACCAGCTGAGCCAGCTCACCAGCTCCCCCTCAGACCCCCTTTTCTGAAATTTAAAAACTACATTCATGTCTGTGTGCTCTGGCATGTGGGTGGACTCAGGGGACAACTCTCTGCAGTCAATTCTCTCCTTTAGCCTTGTGGGAGTCGAACTGAATTAACAGGTTGGTCAGCAGATGCCTCTGCCTGCTGAGCTAGCCTCTGCCTGCTGAGCTAGCCAATGCCTCTCCCCATTTTTAAATAGTATCTCATGCATAGCTCTAGCAGGTCTCAAGTTTCAGGATCCACCCCCTGCCAGCACCACTTGCTGAAGTTATTATAGCTGTATAGCACAGTGCCCAACTAGAGTGATTAATCTTTTTATTGTTTTGGATTGTTTTTAACTCTGAGTCTCCCTATGTAGCCCTGGCTGGCCTAAGATTTGCTGTGTAGACCAGACTGCCACAAACTCCCGAGTGCTGGGATAAAAGGTGTGTGCCTTTCTGGAAAGGAAATTAACGTTTGTTTTCAGTTGGATTAGAAATAAGCAAGATCATTGGAGTTTAGACTTAAAAGCAGAGAGACCATCAACTTCCTCATTTCACACATAAGAAAGTAACAGCTGGGGCCGAAGGGATGCTTAGCAGTTAAGAACACGGATTGCTCTGGAAGAGGATCCAGGATCTGTTTTTAGCCCCACATGAGGACTGGAAAGTATGGGTGCCTGCACACGCTCACACAGACACACACACGCACACACACGTATACGGGATTTTAAAAATAAAGTAAATCAGAAAGGAAGGAAGGAGAGAAGGAGGGAGGAAGAGGGAGGAGGAAAGGAAGGGAGGGAGGGAAAAGGAAGGAAGGAAGGAAGGAAGAGGGAAAAGGAAGGAAGGAAAGGAAGAAGGGAGGGAAGGAGGAAGGGAAGGAAGGGAGGGAGAGAGGGAAGGAGGGAAGGAAGGAAGGAAGAAAGAAAGAAAGAAAGAAAGAGAGAGAGAGAAGAAGAGAGAAAGAAAGAAAAAAAGGCAAATACCCGGATGTAGTGGAAAGTTCCTTTAATCCCAGGACTCAAGAGGCAGAGGCAGGAGGATCTCTGTAAGTTTCAGACTAGCCTGGGCTACATAGTGAGACCCTGTCTCAAAAATAAAAGTAAAAACAGCTTTGTTGTTGGTGAGTTCTCTGTGGATTTTGCTCTTCTTTTGCATAATGTTGTCCTTCTAAACATTGTCACGTGTTTGGTGAGAAAATCACGATCCTAGCTTTATAAATACTGACTTGATCGGCACAGCAGTCCCGTGTGCTCCTGTGGGGATCCTGATGTCGGTGTACTGGGGGTGAGGAGCTGCCTTGTGCAGGGAGGTCAGTAAATCAAGACTGGAGATGAGGGAGTGGCAATGTAGGCCGGAGAGTGTTCATTGCCGAACTACACCATGGTAAGGTGGTAGGATGGCCATGTTAGGTGTAACTGTTTTCATCTGGCTTCATGTAGCAGCGTATGCGGTCACAGCCAAGTTATTCCAGCACCCAGTCTCATGAAGCTCACACTGGCTTTGAACTTGCTGTTTAGCCAGGATGACTTTGAACTCCCAATCTTCCTGCCAAGTGCTGGAATTAGAGCCATTCCTCACCATATCCAACTGGATTATTGTGTGGTAAAAATAACAATAATTGCTTGCTTCCTTCAAAAGATAGTGAAAGTCAAACCAGACTTTTCTTTTGACTTCTAGCACAAATCATAGCTTGTACGTGCATGCTCATGCTCACTCAATTTTACACATACACACATGCACACAGGCACACATACATATATACACACATATACACATGGACCCAGTCATACACACATATATGCACATGCACCCAGACACACACATATATATACATGCACACAGGCACACATACACATGCACACATGTGCACATATACACACACACTGAAGCCAAAATGGCTGGGACTGTCACTGCTGCTGTTGATGGAAAGATTCATGAGAAGAAAATATACGGGCTGAGTCTCAGAGGGAGATCAGAAGTTCTGATGAGCTAAAGAGAATCCCAAAGTGAACAAAACCCAAGCATGATGGCCCAGGCCTGAAAACTCAAAATACTTAAGAGGATGAAGAAGGAGGCTTATAAATTCAAAGACTGTATGGACTACAGACTGAGTTCAAGATCAGCCTGAGCAACTTAGTGAGCCCCTTTCTCAAAAAGAGAGGAGTCAGGGCGATGTTGCACACCTTTAATCTCAAGAGGTAGAGATAGGGCTCTCTGTGAGTTCAAGGCCAGCCTGGTCTACACATCGAGTTCCAAGACTGTCAGGGCTACACAGAGATCTGTCTCAAGCAACAACAAAAAAAATCAAAGGGAGAGAGAGGATTGGAGATCTAGCACAGTGACTGCATGCTTGCCTGGTGTGTATGTACCACAAGCCAGCAAAGGAAGACACCCATGGTTTTCAAGAACCCATCTAGGAAGTTATGAGGGAAAAGCAGAGTCAAGGGCTGTCAGAGCTGGAAGATTCAGAGGAGTCTTGGAGGCCATCTTGTAGATGGACCAGCTGAATTCTGGAGAGAATATGCAGTTTATAGGTAAGAGGATAAACACTGAATTATGGACAGGGCATACTACTCCAGTCTCTCAGAGTTCTTTACACAACTCCAACATTGCAACTTAGAGAAAAGCTAAAGATATTATTCTTTATATCTAATGGGAGAGCAGGTGGCTGGAAGAGCGGCCTCGAATGGCCAGGGTGAAACCTCTCCCAACACATGAGGGCTTGACTCTGTTGCTGTTGCCAACTGTGTTTGTTATGTAGTACATACCTCATGCCTTTGCTTTATTTATCTTTTTATGAATTATTTGTGTATTTTATGTATATGAGTACATTGTAGCTTTCTTCAGACACGCCGGAAGAGGGCATCATTACAGATGGTTGCTGGGAATTGAACTCAGAATCTCTGGAAGAGCAGTCAATGCTCTTAACCACTGAGCCATCTCTCCAGCCTGTGCCTTTCACTTTATAGTGTATGGTTTTTGTTATGTCCCAAGCAGGCATCCCTTTGTTTATCTTCTCTTCCCAATGTTCATGTATAAGACCTATCTTTTACCTGTCTGTCTGTCTGTCTGTATGTATGTATGTATGTCTACTGGAAATTTGCTGGATTCTCTTAGGCACGTTCACACCATCCTTTATGAGGCTAGCCACATTCTTTAGTTCTTAAACACAGTGTATAAAGTGGATAGGAAATGATTTTAGAAACTGGATGGTGTTGATGCTTTCTGATAAATGTCTAAGAAAGGAGAACATAACTGTCTCTGGACAAGACATTTCACATCGTGACTGCCACAACAGAGAAAGTGATAGGAAAACCTATCCTGCCTTCAGTGTGGTGGCTTCTGGCAACCGGAGCTTGTGTGGCTCGGGGTTTGAGTGTATACTGCCTGGTTAATGGCATCCCACAGGAAAGAAGCCCTCCGGACAGGGGAGCTGAGCTTCTCAGAGCAGAGACGCCTGGCTTTCCATGGGGTCTAGAGGCTCAGTTGGAGCTGCTGGTGTAAGCATCTCCTTTCATCCAGTGGCTTCCTGAAAGCGAGCCTGCAGGTTGACTTAAGACCCTAGCCTGGCCTCTGAAAGGGAGCTCTTTCTCTTTCACATCACCTTTTCTACGAGACCTTGAGGGCATCAGAATGCCTGTACCTTCAGTGCATAAAGCCGCCAAGCCAGTCTGACCAGCTCAGGGAAACACCAACAATACTGCCAACACCAATCGCATGGATTCTAGTTACTAATTATCTCCTGGCCCCTGAGGAGAAGGTAGAGTGGCTCACTGATTGGATCCTGAAGTTGAAATGACTCCACAGCGCCCTGCACTCCAGCCAGAGCAACAGGAAGACTCCAGGGCTGTGGGAGACATTTTAAGGACAGATCTGGCCTCAGGCTAGACTGCACCTGTTCGAGTTTCAGCCCAACCCTGAGCCCATGGAACAGAGACGCAAAGCCCGGGATCCTACGGAACATGAGTGAGATACATGGGATTGGGAGGGAAAGAGTCACCGAGCGAAGAGGACCTCGGGGCTCCAGCTGGGAGTATGAGGACTACGGGAGCCTCCGGGAAAGGAGCCTTACTGAGCCAGGTGGGCTCCACCCAGAAAATGGCCTGGACGCTACAAGCCGGGCCAAAAGGAAGAACCGGCCCTACAGAAAAAGGGATTGTGGGTACTGGGATTTTGAGCAGAGTGAACCAGACTATATGGATTCGGGGGGAACAAATCGAAGCGGAAAGGAGGGTCTCTTCCCAGAAAGTTCAGCTCCTTACCGGAACGGAGAAAACATAGAGTGTATGAATCTCAGGCCTGGGCCAGAGGGGCGTTTACTTGTGGGAAGCCCGCCTGGGATCCTGGCAGCTGGAGGACGGGGAAAGGTGAATGGCTGTGTAGATTATAAGGATGTGATTTATAACCCCGAGGACCTGCAAAGAGTCAAACACAGGAATGGCTACAGGGATTTGGGCGACTCTTTGGAGAATTTATATCAACCTCAGAACTGGTACATGGGCCCGAGGAATTTTAATTACAGCCTTGAGGGTTGTAAAGGAATTAACATAGATTATAGAGATCACACGGATTCGAGTCACGTTCCTGGGCCTTATACCAACGGTGAGTCTCTGGAGCTTCCAGATTTGAATGGGGTCACCGGATACTATGCTAGATACTATGAAGAGGACAGGAAGGTTTGCCAAAATAACAAAATCTACCCCAAAGCAAAGACGGACTGTCCCGTGGATCTGGCTCATTTCGATACAGAAGATAAAGGCTGTGATACTTTCTCCACAAACCCTGAGTCTCATCATTACAGACCAGCTGCTTCTCTCCATCGAGGAGAGGATTTGGAGTATGAGGATATTGACAGATTGGGAATGAGGGCCCCCAGAGGCAGAGGAGCCATCTCTGAAAGTCTGCCGCAGCATCCTGGGGGCGAGCAAGGAGAACATCCCATTGGGATTGCTGGGGCCCCTGCCTTAGAAAGTACCTGGCACGTGGAGGAGATGAGAGCGTTAGCTGGTTCAGAGCCGTGGAGAAGGAATAGCTGTTTACGTCGCACGGCTCCCAGCACCCTGAGACGCTCCGAGTTTGTGCAGAGGAGGAAGAAGCCTCAAGGTAGGAGTCCAGGTGGCCTTCTGGCGGGAGAAAAATGAATCCTGGGAACAGGTGATGTGGATGGGGTAGTGTGACTGTTCGTGCAGTTGCATGTTCAGAACCTTGGCCCCTGAGTGTGTTTGCATGAGATCGACCTGGAGGCATGGTCCTCGGGGTATCTTGCAGAGAGATATCACACATAGTGTCACAAATGATGCGCGGTGGCCCTCACACAAGACGACCTCTCATGGGAATTTTTTTTCTCTTTTGGTTGTCAGCTGCCCCCAGATGCAAACCTCTTTCCATCCTTATGCTAATGTTTTTATTCTTTCAGGGGCGGCCCAATTGTCGTCGTGGCGTTAGGGCTAAAAATTCCAGCAAATTTCTCTCAGTCCCTAAGCTTCTTTAGACTGTAGTGGAAAAGAAGCGTGGACCTCCACCATCGGCTGCTCTTTTCTCGATGGTACAGCCAGCATAATGAACTCCAGTAGGATCCAGGCGTAGATTTCTGTTTGTCACCACCCCGTACCTGTCAGGTTAGGTGCACACCATCTCATCCCTACAGCCTTCCTCAGTGATCTGCAAAGTGGGAGTGTCAGGAGTCTGATCACAGGACTCCTCTTGCCTGGGTCTTCAGTACTTTATTTGATAAACTTATTCATATGTTGTGTTCTTCTCAGGCTAAGCAGCCTGACTTGTTCTAACCAGTTGTGACGGGGGGGGGGGGCGGGGGGCCTGGTTATGGTTCAAGGATCAGGGATGGAACTGAAGAGAGGGAATGATCTGGAAGACTCCCTCATACCCTCCTTCCTTTCTCACTTAGGGCTCCCACAGAATGGCTCCTGCTTAGGTTAGTTCTGGAGCCATCAAAGACCAAAGAGACAAACTCCCATTTCAACCCCAGATGTGTCAGCAGCATTTTATACCCCCTTCCCTGCTCCTCTTGCACGGGCATTATCCCAAGCGCCTTGGCTTGATAGAACTTAAAATTGCCAAGCCACAATTTTGGACAAAGCTGGCTCCATGTATCTACACTTAGGAAGATAAAAATGAGATCAAACCTGGCTTCAGTCAGGAGGCTGGAGAATTCAGCAGCTAATCTTTCTTCTTTTCTTCCTGTGAATTTATTTTCTCTCTGAAATGATCAGGATTAGGTGACATCTAAATTCCTGACAACTCAAAGAGACAAGTCTGATTGAGATCCCTCCTGTGGGATGCGCTCCTCTTCCCTGTCCCACATCCGTAGGTGAGCTTTGTTCCTTACCTGCAGTTCCTTATCCTTGGAAGCTCCCTATCACCAGGGTATTTATTTATTGTTTAGTGTGCTGTAATGTGCCCTCTGATCTCTCTGAAACCGGCATGGTTCCACCTTACCCTTTGTACTTTCACAGCTCTGTCTTTGTATCTGCCCCTAAGGAATTCTCGCGGAGCTGGCGGTATCTCTTAGACTCCTGATGCCCCCTTGGCCAGGCGTCAGAGCTCGTCCTCCATAGAAATCTCTAGGCTCCCTATTGTGCGGGTAGCTGCCTTTGAGTACCAGCCATGACCTTTACTTCACGTTACCCAGCAACAGCAGGCATTGCAGGAGGAAACAAGTGTTAGAGTGGGTGTGCCTTGGGTTCAAATCTCAGCCCCAGAATTTACCAATCACTTCATTTTAGGTAAATTGCTTAGATTCTCTGAGCTTTAGATACGCTCTTGGCTAAGCCATGATGTTACCCATGGGGCTGGCTCAGTGGTTAAGAAATCTTGCTGCTCTTACAGAGGACTCAGGTTTAGTTCCGAGCACCATCATGGCTCATAACCTCCTGTAACTCCATTTCCAGAGTAACAGGCAACCTCTTCTGGCCTTTGTGAGCACCAGGCATGTTTGGAACACACTTATACGAGCAAGCAAAACATGCATACACATTTTAAAAAATGTTTTTAAAAGGAATAGTAAGTGCTTATATACTAGTGTGTGCATGTGATCCACTGACTCCCCTTCTCCTTACTAGACGGCACTTGGTGGTCCCCAAGGCACAGATTTATAGACACTGCTCCTCTTGGACATTTGCAAACACTTGAGCTTTCAGGGTGAGACATTCCCTCTGTCTCCCTTCTAGGTCCCATCCCTCCCACCCATCCGCCAGAGCAGTAGTTACTTTGTAGCTGTGCCCCGCCGGCCCGTGGTTTTACAAGCCAGAGACCAGGCCTTACTCGGGCTTTCTTTCTCCCCTCCTCCCACCCACCAGTCTCACCAGTTCCTTCCCTGTGTACATCTGTCTTGGGGCGGTTGGACCCAGTCTGTTATAGTTTTGGACCTTGGCCCTAGGGTGTGGGCCCTGAACTTAGGAGCCTTCTCTCCTAAAGTGTCAGGTTTCTGTGAAAACTGGAGGCCAGAGTGAGGCTCCTCACCTGGAGGCTGTCTTCACTGGCAAGCATAGGATTTAAGGAGATTTCTCCCCAGGTGTTAGGGTCTTCACCTCAGTGGCTTTCCTGTGGGAGTCTTCCCTTATACCTAGTCCTTTCCTGGCCTACGACTTGATCTCTGGGTTCTGGTCCAGGCTGCTTGTTGGCTATCTTCTGTTAGTTTATGTCCTTACTTGTCAAAGGCTGGAAATCGTCTCAGGGAGTAAATGGGTAAATACAAAGGTGGCCTAGTTGCATTTTCTTGTTTTGAGTCACATCCTCTTCGGTTTCTGCTGCTTTTGATTGTTTTGTAATGCCTACATATAATTATGGTTTTAATGCTGTGTCTGGAGCTGTTAATTAGTTATCAGTTGGAAGGTCAGCAGGACAGAAGCCACCAGTTGGTTATCGTTAAGGTTTTACGCTTGCTAAGAATGTCATTGGCTATGGCAGGAAAGGGCCTGAGTCTTGAATCCCATGTTCCCTGTGTTGATGTGAGTGATGTGAGGGTCTGGAGAAGAAGAGTTCTTAGAGACCAGTCTGAAAGTGGAGCTCTGTGGGGCCAAGGCCAGGACTCCAGGTTGAGAAGGCCATGGCAGAGTCATTTTATATTACTTCTAGAATGACCCTTTGTGCCAACGGATCTAATGTTTCTAATAAATAATGGGTAACTCTCATAACTGGGTTATCTTATTACTTTATATGTATGAGTGTTTTGCTCTCGTGTATGTCTGTGACTCAGGCGTCAGAAGATGTCAGATCTCCTGGGACTGGAGTCACAGGTGGCTGGGAGCCACCATGTGTGTGCTAAGAATCAAATCCAGGCTCTCTGCAAGAGCATCGAGTTGTCTTAACTGCTGAGCTGAAGCACTCATGATTGGGTCTTAAAGCACATTTAGTGGGTTGCAACCAGCATTTCTGAAAAATAAAAACAAAAGTTGGGAGCTTCCCCTCCCCCTTTTTGTTTATTGCTCGCTTTTTTTCTTTCTTTCTTTCCTTCCTTCCTTCCTTCTTTCTTTCTTTCTTCCTTCCTTCCTTCCTTTCTTTCTTTCTTTCTTTCTTTCTTTCTTTCTCTTTCTTTTTTTTGGTTTTTCGAGACAGGGTTTCTCTGTGTAGTCCTGGCTGTCTTGGAGCTCACTCTGTAGACCAGGCTGGCCTTGAACTCAGAAATCTGCCTGCCTCTGCCTCCCAAGTGCTGGGATTAAAGGCGTGCTCCACCACCACCTGCCTGTTTATTGCTTTCTATTTATTTGTTTGCTTGTTTTGAGACAAGGTCTTTCTAAGTAGCCCTGGCTGGCCGGGAACTTGGTATATAGCCCAGGCTGGCTCCTCCTCTTCTTGCCTCTGCTTCCCAAGTACTAGGATTAAATCCATGCCACTATGCCTGGTTTTTGTTGTTGTTTCTTTACCGTTGTATTGAGATCGTCTCTCTTAGATTCTCAGGCCAGGTTAGCCCTAGAACTTATTTGTATAGCCTAGACTCACATTAAAATCAGAACAATCTTTCTGCCTCAGCCTCCCTCGAACCCCCAACTGCTGGGGTTACAGGGATGATCCAGTATATCTAACTAAAATAAGAGTTAATGGTAAAATTTAAAAACACATCTAGTATCATCAAAAAGCATGTTTTATGTGTGTATGAGTGTATATGTGTACACATATATACATATACACACATATACATATATACACATATATACACACACAGACATCCATTTTGTAAATGAATATACACACATTGAAAAAGATGTAGGTCACATTTTAAAAAGTTTAAAAAGCACTTAAATCCAAACTACTTAATTTATGAGTGAGGAGGGGGCACACACTGAAACTGACAAACCTCCAAGGCAGCTCAGACAAGCCCAGATCAGAGGGCACTTGTAATTAATTGCTTAGACTAGCACTTTCTGCTATGTTACCAGGGCTGAAGCCAGAAGTCTGCATTCATTCTGCTTAAACAAACTTAGAAGAGAGGGAAGTACTAGGAACAGGGGGGTAGAACACATGCCACACAACAGAGGCAGGAAGCAGAGGCGAGCAGAGATCCACCTTTGGTAGCAGGCTGGGCTCAGAACAGCGGAGGCCTGATGCTTGTTACAGGGAGTGTGCGTTTCTTTTCCTGTTACTGGGATAAAATACTCTAACAAAAGCAACTTTTAAAAGGAAAGGTTTAGGAGCTAGAGAGATGGCTCAGCAGTTAAGAGCACTGACTGCTCTTCCAAAGGTCCTGAGTTCAATTCCCAGCAACCACATGGCGGCTCACAGCCATCTGTAATGGGATCTGATACCCTCTTCTGGTGTGTCTGAAGACAGCTACAGTGTATTCATATATATAAAATAAACAAATCTTTAAAAATAAAAAAGCAAAGGTTTATTTTAGCTGACAGTTCAAGGTACAGAACTGCCAACACAGGGAAATCAAGGAGGTAGGAGCTTGAAGTGTATGGTCACATTGCGTCCTCCGTCAGAAGGGAAACAGGGCGTGCACCATAGAGCTTACCCACCTTCTCCATATTAGACAGAGAATGCCCAGCCCAAAGGGTGGTCCTACCTTCAGTTAAGATGGGGCCCCCACACCAACCAATAAGATTCAGATACCAGAAGCCTGCTGTGCCAAGAGAGTATGTTGTCAAGCTGATGATTAACACTAATGGCCACAGCCCCACTCCTTGCCAATTTAACACCTACACATATCATTTCTTTTTAAAGGTTGATAGTCTATATTACTTTTAAATTTATTATTAGGATGGCATAAGGAGGTCAGAGAACAACTTCATGGGGTTGGCTCGTACCCGCTACCTCTGCGTAGCAGATCAAACTCAGGTTTCAGGCTTGTAACACAAATGCTTTTACTCACGGGCACATCCCTTCTCAGCCATAGCTTTCCATCCCTTGCTCCCATGGGCTCAAGACCATGTTACAATGTAAGTGGTATTCATCTCTCTTGTTTTCTGATGGTGGATATGATGTGCTCAGGGCTCTAAGCTCACACGGCCTGGATAGCCCCACCGTAGGATAGACTCTTAAAAAGACACATTCATCTATGAGACCAGAAAGTCATTGAATATAAACCAAAGGACTTGTGCGTCCACCGGGTGGGACAGAAGATAGCCAGAAGTCAGGTGTGACCCCCAGCAAAAAGACTGATTAACAGTGGCATGTGCCAGTAATATCAGTACTTCTGAGTCGAAAGCAAGAAGAATGCTGAGTTCCAGGCCAGCGCAGGCAGCCAGCCAGCCAGCCAGCCAGCCAGCCAGCCAGCGTGGGCTGCATAACAATGTTTCTCATGAAAAGTTTTATTTAGCTGTGCACAGTGCTACACGTCTATAATCCCTGCACTTGGAAGGTAAAGGCAAGTGGATCAGGAGTGTAAAGCCAGTCTTAGCAACTTCATGGCCAGCCTAGGCTACACATGGCCAGCCTAGGCTACACAAGCAAACAAAAAAACCAAAATAATAAAAAGAAAGAAAAAAAGTTTTATTGACTGACACAAAAATTCTATTAAATCTTTTTAAAAGATTTTATTTGTATTATTTTAACTATATATTTGGGGCAGGGGAGTGCATGTGACCACAGTACCAGCAGAATCCAAAAAAAGTGTGTCTCGTCCCTTGGAGCTGGAGTTATAAGGACCTGAGAGCTAGCAAAAGTGAGCGCTGGGAACTGAACTCAAGTCGTCAGAAGAGCAGTGCGCACCCGTCTCTTAAGGGAGCCGTCTTTCCACCCTCTCAAGATCCTCTCATTAAGCAGTAGTAATATATTTCTAGTTAATTATCTATCTTTGACTTATCGTTTTACATCTACCTAAAAACTAAAAAGTAGCTCAGCCTGAAGCCTCTGATGGCTTTGTTTATTTGGCGCACGTTCAGAAATGGTGTCCCCGTTGCTCCTTGCGTTCTTTGGTGCAATAAGTTGCAGACTTACAGATCAGCACTGGATTCTAGATAGGAATGTGGATAAGGAGCCAGGAGAACAAAATGTGGAGAGGCTTAGCTTCTAGCTAGTTCCAAGAACCTGTCCCTGCAGGAATTTTCTCCCGGCTAAAGGCCCAAACAGGCAGTCCCTGACAAATACAAGAGGTGGTGGTAGTGAGGGTTGGTTTCTGATGCTTTTGGGATTTAAGGGCCTGAGATGAAATGGATTCAATACTGAAGTTCAGCGATCTCTGAAAAGTTTCCCATGATCCCCGAAGAAGACAGTGAGTCCAATCTGACAGTTTCACAGAGAAAGGGCAAACTGCCTCCAGACAGAAGTAAAGTGGGTACCAGAGGAAAAGAATGGGGGCTGGGCTGGGTCGGTGGGCTGGGGCCAGGCGTGGGAATATAGAAAACCAGGATTTCTGAGTCCTCCAGGCCGGTTTGCGGTGAGGAAGAGACGACCCCTCGGAGGCTGCTTCCTCCAGGGCTTGCTGCACAAGCTGCATCTACACAGAAGCTACGGAGAGAGCAAGCCTGGATGGGCAGCCAAGATGGCTTCGCTGCCGCCTTCCCCTTTACAAGGTGTCAGCCCAGCAGCGTTTTACTGCCTGTTTTGTCATTAATTTAAAAATATTATTAGGGCAGGAAAGACACCTCAGGTTGTTAAGTGAAAAAAGAATTTGAGACAGATGTACAAAGTAGTTGACTGTTAGTGTAGAATATGCTTGTATTACAACAAATATCCTTTTTCCACTTTATTGAGTTTATGTGTGTGTGTGTGTGTGTGTGTGTGACATCAACGTTATACAAACATCAAAAAGTCACAATTTCTACACCTTCCACACTTTTTCAAATATATGCATTTCAAGTACTTTTCCTGGGGGCTGGACGAATGGCTCAGTGGTTAAGGGCACACAGGACCCAGGTTCCGGTCCCAGCACCATGTTATATGGTTCACAGCCACCTGCAACTCCAGTTTCTGAGGCTCTGACATCCCTTTCTGGTCTCTGTATACTTACATGCATTTGACAAACCTGTAGAACAGCACACACACACACACACACACACACACACACATGCGAAATCAATAAGAATCAAAAAATTTAAAAATTTAATTAAAATTAAAAAACCAAACTCCCCTTTTAAGCAAAACCACAGTTCTTTCATAAGCTGGCTTGTATACTGATTGTTTTCAACAACACACATTAAATATCATTGCATGTTAGTATATAGGCTCCTATACATCTATATCCCCAGCCCCCTTTCTATCAAAATAAAGTATCATGTATCCCAGGGGAGCTTCAGATTCACTGTGTGGCTAATGATAATGCTGAAGTTCTGGTTCTCTACCCTCTGCCTCTGCGTTGGAATGTACAGCTTTGCACCACCACACCTAGCTTTGTGAAGTGCTGGAGATCAGTCTCAAGGTTTGCACATGTTCAGCTAGCTCTCTGTGGACAGAGCGTCATCCTATCACTATAGATAAATCTCAATGGCTCAATAGTTTCTGTTGTACGGATACACCATCAGCTGTTTACACACTGCTTTGGAGGAACACTCAGTTGTTTCTGTTTTGATGGTTTCTAAGCTTGCTTTTTAAAAAAGCTTTATTTTGTATTTAGTAAAAAAAAAATTAATGTGTATCGGTGTTTTGCCTCTGTGTATACCTTGGCATCACATGCATGCAGTGTCCACAGAGGCTAGAAGGGGGCGCAGGAGCCCCTGAAACTCTAGTTAGAGAGGTTTGTCAGGCACCATGTGTTTGAACTGTCTGAACTGCCTAGAGTTTGAGGTCCTGGTTCAAGTTCAAGTACTTCTATAAATAAATAAACAAGAAGCCTTCTAAAAGTAAGAACTGGAGAAAATTTATCTACTGTTCATATTTCTCTTTGCTGGTCTTTTAATTTTTAAAATGAAAGGCCCCTCCCTTTGCCCCTTCTCCCACATAGTTTCTGTCCTAATCTCTGGAATGTTAGTGAATGTTCATTGTGCTCCGTATCAGATTTTATCCGATGGGTTTACAGTTTGCTTTATACTTAGGTTTACTAGACAGACCTTTGAATACAGCCTCTGCACCAAGTGCATCACTGTGCAGTTGTGACGTCTGACTTGGGGCTGTGAGGACTGTGTGGAGTTCGCCTTTAAAACCGCCCTCCTTCATCCTTAGCCATCAGATGGCTACCGAAACCCAAAAGTGGCGTCTAGGTCCCAACTGGCAGGAAAAGCAGCAGCTGTAAAACCAAGGCCGCCAGCCCGTGGGAGTCCTTCCAGTTCTGAGTTGGCTACTCCATTTCTCGACCACTGTCATCAGTAATGACAGTGACAACGGCGCCAGGGTTGTTAGAGGAGGCAAGTGCCTGTAGCAGTGTTTGCCATGTCTCCTAAGCGCCATATAAATGTCTGTTTAGATAAATTTTAAAAACTCAAAGGTGCTCCTTCAAGGGCGGAGAGAAGCAATGGCTTACCCTGCCGCCTGGGGAGGCGGGTACTTGTCAGTTCTGGGAGGGGCCACCACTGAAGGCGGTCTCTTGGTTGCTTAGAGTTTCACCTTACAGTGAAACTGACTTCTTGGTATGTCACTTTGTTTTTGTTTGCTTTGTTTTCCCCCTAACAACTCATTATGCTCTTTTGTAACACCACAAAACCCCTACTGGGTGCTGGCAGTGGTAGAGTGCTAGCCAGCCGTGCACCAGGCCCTGAGTTCCATCTCCAACACTTAGCAAAATTTCCAAAGTACCTTGGATTTAGATGCCCTTTGCTCTCAACTTCCCTGAGGCAGACTCAATAATGAAATTGATTATGTTCCCCCTTCCAGAACTTTCTGTGAATACTAATACTTTATACGTGTGTGTATATAGAAATATATGACAATGTTTCCAAGCTTTTCTTTCATCCTCCCACCCCACCCCCGCGCTTTTTCTCTTCATTTATTCACAGAATGACACATTGAAGGTTTCTTCTCTCTAGATTCCTTTAAAGTGTAAATGTTTGTAATATGTGAAGGGGCTCCAAGTGCCAATCACCCTAGTTCTGATTCTGGCTGCCCTACCACCTGTGCACCGGAGACCTGTAGCACCTACTCCGTAGAGCTGGGTCCCCTTGGCGAGACCAGGGCCGAGTGAAGGAAGCACCTGAGTAGACAGTGCTGCCTAGATGTCTGTCACTCCGGGGAAAGGACAGCTTCCCCAAACGAAGTTTATTAGCAGATGGCTGAAAAGGCAAGAGCTAATAGAGTCTCGAGCTGAAATTTCCAGGGCTCTAGGACTAAGCGAAAGCGACCAGCAAGGAAAGGGTTGCGCGCAGGCGCGGGTGCTTGGTCCAGCGGGGATGGAGTCCGGCTCCATCCTTTACCACCAGCCCCGCGGCCGTGCCTGCGTGCCTGGGGCGATTCAGAGGGAAATTCGGGAAGCCGGGGGATGGGCCAACTCTGTTTGGTGGGCCCTGGCGGGGCCAAGGAGCTTTCTGGGTGCTGGGAAAGTTTGGGCTCCTCTACTGATTCTCGCACGTCGGCGCACGGGGCCTCGGGGCTGCAGGTATGGTGGGGACCCCGGTGCAGAGAGCGGGGCGTGGGACCCGGGGCGAGGGCGGCCGCGCTGGGCTTCCCCTCCCGCGCACAGCCGAACAGGCCCTGGCTTTGCATCTGACTTCATCTGTTGGACGCAGCTATGGGTCCACCCGCTGGTGGAAATGAATCTGGGGGTAGCGCGCTGACCAGCAGAGAACCGGCTTTTGTTGGGGGGAGTGGCGGGAAGCGGAGCAACTCCCCCCAAACCCTGCAAATACTTTGTTTGCCTTGCTTCGTGCAGTCAGCGGCAGCCCCTGAACACCTGTAAGAAGAAAGTGCCCGCTTGTCCCACGAGTTACTTTTTGGTGGGCTGATGGGGGAACCTGACTTTTCTCGGTGTGCTTGCTCTTTTTCAGATTCGGTTCATATAGGGTAGTAGGGTTTCTGAACCAATGCCCAGGGCATTTTTCTAGTTTATATACCCCACCCTCGTCTGATGTCTCACTCACCGTGGGAAAAGGACTACCTTTTGTTGAGTTAAGGTGTTTAATTCCCCCTAAGGACTCAGCAAAAGAGCTGTTCTCCTCTTTTTACAGAGGAGGAATTTGCCCAGAGGTGAACTTTTGTGGGGCTCCCACGGTAAGGTTCAGAGCCTGTCACCGATGCAGTTAGTGTAAAGTGAAGTGCTCTCTCACTTAGTTTTTCGAATACTGAATTTTTTGTTGGTTCATTTTGTGGTGTTGATCATCGGTGTCCGGCCTCCGGCGTCCTAGGCTAGAGCTCTACCCCAGAGTGGTACTTGCAACCTCTGTGGTAGGTATATTGAATTTTTTCATAGCAGGTGTGTGGGTTAAAAGGATAACAGTTTTACATTTGGAGTGATTTCAAAGCAGACATTTTTTTTTTTTTTTTTTTTTTTTTTTGGTCCGGAGAGTGGTTATCAGTGGAGCGGTAAGGTCTCTGGGGATTTGTTAAAAATCAGATTCCTGGGTCCCATCCAAATTTGCTGAATCAGATTCTCAGGACGGGTACCAAGGAAACTGCACTTTAGCAGACAGAATTCTTTTATCTTATCAAATAACAGGATTTGGGTTTTCTTGTTTTTGTTTGTTTTTTTGTCTGTTTTTTGTCTTGAGTTGCCAAGAGCCTGGCTGGGGGAAAGAAAAAAGCATTCTGGAAGTTTGGAGAAAAATGTGTCATCTCCATTACAGAAGTTTGAAGAAATAATGGCTAGAATATAGTTTTCTCACTTTTAATATAAATAAAATCTGAATCTCCTAGCGTGGCTACCGGCTTCTGGCTGATGAGTAAGAGATCTTTGAGGAAAAGTTTCCAGGGGAGGCTAAAGACTTGAAGAAGAAAGGCCCTTCCCTGGGCTGCTCCACCTGTGAGTCCGCACAAGGGTGCAGTAAAGGGATCGTGGATTAAATGAATGCACAGCATTTGGACTTAATTTTTTTAGGATATTCCTAGAGCTGGTGTTTCCACAGAACGTTAGACAAGCCAGTCACTCTGCTCAATCTTAGATTTTTAATTTGTAAAATAGGAGTGATAACTACCACAAACCCTAAAGCTTTGGCATAGTAAGTGAGTTCAGGGATAGCATTTGTAAGTTAGCTCTCATGTGGAGTTTTATAGTCTTGGGTTAGTGAGTTTCTCTTGTCAGTGTGCCACTAACAAGAGTTGAGCTACTTGGGAATAAGAACCTGTCACTTTGAATTTGAGTGGCGTCGGCCTGTGCCTTTGAAAAGGATCTCTGTGAGTTCCAGTGCATCCTGGTATACAAATCGAGTTCCAGCACAACCAGGGTTACACAGAAAACCCCGTCTCTCACAAACACAAAACAACAACAACAAAAACCCAAAGCAAACAAAAAAACAAACCAAAAGCCTAGACAAGTACCACAAAGTCTGGCCACAAAGAGAACTTAAAACAGTTTCATTTAAAGGATTTTACAAGGTTGGGGTAAGAAAGTGTCTGCTAACCCGTGCCAGGCCCTGGCCCATTCCCAGCACATCAGGAAACGAGCCGTATGTATGGTGCAGCTGATTTCTGAATGATAGCTTAGCACTGTGATGGATGAGGATGTTTGAAATGTTGCCGCTCATCATGACAAAGTTCAAGGAAGATATTAGCTGCTGTTGGCTGTTGTCTTTAAATGTATTGAATAATACAACTTATAGAAAGAAGATTGTCGTGGTACTGGGAACTCCCTGTGCACTTATTGGTTGGTTAGCTGGTTTTCCCAGACAGGGTTTCTCTGTGTAGTCCTAACTGTCCTGGAACTCACTCTGTAGAGTGGCCTCCAACTGAGAGATGCACCTGCCTCTGCCTCCGGAGTGCTGGAGTTAAAGGTGTGTGCACTCACTGCCTGGCTCCCCTGTGCACTCTTAACTTTAACGTTTTCATTCTTTCTCTTTCTGTGGTTTTGTTTTTGGTTTTGTTTTTGTTTTTTCCTGAGAGTTGACTGCATGTGCTGTGTGCCTGGGAAGGGTAAAACTTAGGGCCTGGCACAAGCAAACTGTCTGCATAGTAAGAATGGGTATTTATTGTGAGGCCATAAGGAGCCACTTCTGCAGGAGATTTTATGTAGTTACTTATCTAATCTACAGCTGCTCTCCAGCCCTGCCCAACGCTGGAACTGCTCTTCTTCAAATCACAGCCCAGCACAGAGTGGCCAGTTATGTTGGAATACTATCTTTGGAATTCTTTTTTTCCATGACATTCTTTTTGAAGAGTTTGATGTTTTCTCAAGACTCACTTCAAAACCAACATTTGTGACTAAGATACTGCAAAAGGGGTGTGTGATGTTTCCAGGCATATTTGGAAGCCGTATGTTTGCCCCTTACTGGTGACCCTGATTTTGATGACTGGGTCAAGGTGTCCTTTCTCCACTGTGTAGTCACGGTTTTTTGTTTGTTTTCATTTTTAAAATTAACATGTAATGTGTAATCATTAATTTAAAATATGCAAATATCCTGATTATCTCAACCCCGACATTATCACTAGCATTATCTACTGATGATTTGGGGTGTTTGTTTGTTTGTTTGCTTGTTTGTTTTTGGCCAGGAATTCTCTGTGTAGACCAAGCTGGAGTCAGAGGCATATATACCGCACCTATCCTCTACTGATAATTTGCCGATGGCTTGAAAAGATGCTTTTTTTTTTTTTTTTACACCTGTCTATTTTCTGGTTCTTGCAGTTTGACTTGCACCCAGAGAGAGACTTCTTCCCCATCGTGTGTGCTAGGGGTGTGGACTCCCAGTTCCTGTTTGATTCACTGGATTATAATGCATTGGAGCTGACTTAATTTTGATACTGAAGTTGTCCGGGTTGGTCAGGCTGGCTGCCCTTCCCTGGCTGCCTTGTCTTTGTTAGGATCTCCCCCTCCCCCTGCGCCTCTGCCAGGACCTCCTTGCTTTGCAATGCAAGATATCTCCCGCCCCCATTTGTAAACACTGACATTCCTAACTTCTTAGGATTAGGGGCAGCAGGAGAGATTTTTGGAGAAAGGCCAGCCGTGTGAACTGTTTCTGTTGCTTTGAATTGTGCCCAGACGGCACAATACTGTATTGACTTAGCAAATTTGTCGTTTTCAAACTGGTCTTAGAATGTAAAGGAAACTGGGTTGATTCACAGCCATCTTTCTTCCATTTATTTTTATTTCAGTTTCTTAAATGAGCACATGCTTCCTCTTTTCTTCATGCATCTCCTCCTGTGCATCCAAGTATCAGGAGATATAAGTGCCTATGGCAGGATTACTTTTCTTCTTCAGAAAACGTCCCACTGTGGCTAGCTCTAAGTAGACAGGAACTTGCTCTCTGGACTAGGCTGTCCTTCAGATCCCAGAGACCCCCTCTTCCCTGCTTTTGTCTCTAGAGTGTTGGGATTAAAACCATGAGCCACCATACCGGGCAGGACTTTTGAAGATGAAATTTGATTAAAGAACTTAATGTCTATAGCGTTTTATATCTGCCTTTTAAGACCATGTGAGTTATCCATCTTCATACTCTTTGGCCAGGGAGACAAATCTTTCCCAAATCTCACTACGTGAATCCCAGTAACTCCCAGTAACTCCTCACATCTCAAGTAGCCGATCCCTTTCCCTTCCCAAGTGGGCACTGTTCTATGTTCCTCATGATATTCTTTTATATCATTAATGTTTTGCCTACAGTTTTCTCATAATATTTAAAACATTTTATCACATTTATTTATGTGCTTTGTGTGTGTGTGCATGTGTGTGGTGTGCATGTGCCACAGTAGCAAGCATGTGGAGTTCTAAAGACAACGTGAGAGAGAGTCAGGTCCCTCTCTTCTACACAGTGGGTCCCAGGGAATAGACTCTAGTCGTCAGGCCTGGCAGCAAGTGGGTTTACCAGGCGAGCCATCTCACTGCCCCAGATTAATATTCTTAATGCGCTGTGTCAGTGTTCCCACTTCCCAGCCTGGTAGCTTTGCTGCAGAGGTTATAGAGCAGGTTTTATATCTGATTGAATAAAATTAGTTCTTGATCAGGCTGGCCTTCCTTTCGACCTTACGGAGAGCCAGCAGACAGTTCACTGTCCTCTTTTGGTGATCATGCTTCTTTTGGGGACAAGATGAAAAGGATCCTGCATACTTGGGTGAATATCCCTGCAGAGAGAGTTTGCTGAGCTCCCTGCCAGTGTTTGCAGCTGATCAGATCTCCTGGCTGTCCTCAGGAGGGAAAGCCCTGGCCCTCCTAGAACACTGCTTCCTGGTTCAAAGTGCCGGAGAGGCCTCCTTCCACACAGCTGCTCATGGTTCTCTTTTTTCCCTTCCAGACATGACGCTCCTCTCTTCCCAGTCTTCGTCCCTGGCCGCCCCCTCTGGGTCCGTGTCCACTGAAAAGCCAGAGCAGAGGATGCTGGAGAAGAGAGCCAAGGTGGTGACTGAGCTTTTGCAGACGGAGAAAGACTACATCCGGGATCTGGAGATGTGCATTGAGAGGGTCATGG
This sequence comes from Montemys delectorum, assembly GCA_019843815.1. Lineage (NCBI taxonomy): Eukaryota > Metazoa > Chordata > Mammalia > Rodentia > Muridae > Montemys > Montemys delectorum. The sequence continues at coordinate 34,262 of JADRCD010189887.1, forward strand.
TGCCCCTGCAGCAGGCACAGGTGGGAGGCAGCCTGACCGACCCCGACTGACCATCAGCGTGGTCTTTTACACCCGAAGTATTGGGGTTGGAATGAAGCTGTCTTCTAGGGTAGTACCATAGTTGCAGAGTTAGCAGCTCAGTGGTGAAGGAATAAAGAGCCAACAGAGAGGAGGACAGACTTACCTTGGCCCAGTTTCAGGTTTTCGCCTGTGGTTGGTTGGCGCTGTTGCTTTTGAGCCTGTGGTGAGGCAGCGTACTGCGGCAGGGATAGTGCAGCTGGACAAAGCTACTTCGTCCTGGCATCCCAGGAGCAGAATGAGAAGGGGTGGGGCCTCAACTACCGCCTCAGTGCCATGCTCTCCTCCAAGTAGCCCCCATCGGCTGAAAGACCTACCTCCTGGTCACCCCCAGGTCTTTAACATTCAAACCCTAGGGGAACACTCTGAAGCCAGACTACAACTTAGTTAGAGACAATGGATGACCACAAAGATGTTTCTGGATGCCTTTGTTCTAGAATCGAGGCAGAAGTTAGGCAGATGACCTGGGAGAAATGTTCCTGATTTGAGTGATGTCATTAGCTTCATCTCCATGCATCCTGACGCTTTGTCCCTCTTGCTCAGGTACCAAACGTTGATTTTGAAGGGCTTTTTGGAAATATGCAAACAGTGATTAAAGTCTCAAAGCAATTGCTGGCGGCCTTGGAAGTCACCGATGCTGTAGGTATGAGCGCATGCCATTGTTTGGCCTCAGGTGGGGTGGGAAAGGAGGCCCTCCTGAGGCTGGGTGGTATAGGAGGAAAGTGGTGCAGAGGTTGTGACCTCTCTGTTTTCTCTTTATCTCAGTCAGCTTTGATGTGATATCACACAGTATGATGATGTTTTCAGACTGGAGGGTTATGAAATCAGCTTAGTGGGCCACAGTCACTATTTTTCAATAAGATAAATAGAAAATATCAGAATACACTATAGTACTAGCTACCTTTTTAAAAAAGAAACTTATATTTCAGTTCTGTATATATGTCTCCCACGTAGTGATTTTACAGTGTCATTGTTGCTAAGATGTTGTACATACCTGTAAACACAGGTGGTATCGGCAGGAAGGTCAGAAGTTCAAGGTTATCCTAAGCTACATAGCAGGTTTGAGGCCAATCTGAACTACATGAGACCCTGTTTCAAAATTTTAAATGTTTTTGTGGATAATTTATAAAAAACGATTCAAAGAACATTCATATCATTTTTATAACTTAGAGTGCTTTTCCATTTCCCATTGCCCCGTGTACGGAAGCGGACACTTAACAACTTTCAAGCAGTAAGCATGCATTCACAGGCCCTGTGGGTAGGGACTAGAAGTGACTAAGATGAATGGCCCTAGTGTATTCATTTGCTTGGGGCTGGAGCTGGACTGTTATCTCTGGGTCTCGGGCTCCATTCCTTGTCATGGGAGCCTCTCCGTGGACGCTTCACAAGTGGATGGGTCCAGAGTTACCAGAAGGAGCCATGGGGGAACACCTGGGATGGCCTGATCTCAGAAGTGGCCCTCCATCCCTTCTGCCATATTCTGTCAGGATGTCATGATAGGGGACGTACTGTGATACTGCTGTTTTCATGGAAACAGACTAGCCCTTCACAGTGATAGCTGCCCCGTTAAACTCAATGGCATCTAGTAAAGAGGACCCTCTGCCATTTGAGGTGGGGTGCACATCTGCAGTTGGAGGCAGAGGGCTGAAGCCCACTTCTGGCTAGTCTAGTCTCCACAGAGAGTTTCAGGCTAGTCAGTACTATGTAGCAAGGCCCTGTTTCAAACAGATAAAAGAAAGTCTTTTTAAGTTTGCAGACATCTTTTCAGAACTCCATTTGGTTTCTCTTTGTTGTTTCCTGGTGGTTGTTTCTATGCCTGTGTCTAAACTGACTGCTAGAAAGAGTGTAGGGTCATGCTGCTGGCTTAGATGATGCCACAGGGGCCATCAAAGCAGGGTCAGGGCTTGCCTTCCTCAAGGCACAGGGGAAAGGCCGTGGGCTGAAGCCAGTGCATGGGTGGCCTACCTGGATCTCAGAGATTCCCAACAACACCCTGAGAGGCTTAGATGGTCTAACAGACAATGGGGAGGAAGTTTGCCCGTGGTCACATGGCTCATAATTTGTAGGCCTGCCATTCAGACTCAGATTCATATGGTTAAACTCAGTCACACGGAGTACAGTGTATGCTGGTTTAGCGCTGTTGTCATTATTGTTGAGCTATTATTGTTGAGCAAAGCCTGGGTACTCGGTCGTGTGGAGGTGAGGAGGGAATGCACGGTGGAGTCACGAGACCCAGCTTGGACTCAGTAGTAAGACACAAAGGAAGACTGGTATGGAAGATCATGCAGTGCGTTTGACGTACCTGCAAGCAGTCTTTTGAAATTAGGAAAGAGGCAAGAGATTTAGCTGACGTCTAAAGAGGACTAATGGCTCATTTTTCTTCCATTATGGGCTATGTTTGGGCCCCCGGGTGGCCCTGCTTAACAGGCTTCACCAGAGTGAGTCCCCTCTGCTCCTACTTATGTCAGATTCGTCTTAGTACCAGCTGGTTTAGGACTAAGTACTAGTTTAGGACTTGAGGGTCTGCACTCTTAGAAGATGGGTAGTGGGAGCATGGGGTGACATGGGCAGACACAGTCAGGGCTCAGGTGACCGCCTGGTTAAGAGGATCCCCATACAAGCATCGTCCCAGACAGTGGAGAACCTTCCCCTTCTTAGCTGTGGATCGCTGAGAGCAGTGAGCGTTCCTTTTGTGAACTGGTGAGTTTAAGTTCTTACAAGGGGAGCTTTGCTTTAAGGTTTGTGAGGGTCGCTTCTGGCGTGAGGTGTTTTTGTCTCCTAGAGCTTTCCAGGAGAGGATATCACTGTTAGTGACAGGTGTTGGCCCTACAATGTGTTTGAGCGAACACATCAGCTACTTTACATCAGCCGAGTGAGGACTTAGAGTAGCCCAGCCCCCACCTGCACGGAAGCGCCTGTGTTGGAATGAAATTCTTCCTTTCATTCTTTAAGTCAAACAAGAAGTTAGATGGTGGGCTCAGACATGCTGAAGGAATTATGGGAGAGTAGCATATGGCCTTAGGAACAGAAAGGGTCAGATGCAGGCAGGAGGTTTAGCCTCATGAAGAGGGGCAGAGGTGGCGGTAGTGATGTGGAAGGGGGCCAGCTGCATGAGAACATCACAGCTCCAGCGGCAGACTGCCTCAAGGCTGGCCTTCAAGCCTGCCTCGAGGCCAAGTCCTCAGTAGGTGATAAGTGGACAAGAGCTTGAGCATCCGTGAGAGAAGGGTCTGAGAGGCTAAGAAAGGTAAATTAAAGCATTGTGACGCCATTAGCAAATTACACAGAGAGAAGGGGTGGAGGAGAGGATACTCGTAATAAGGCAGAGAGTTGAGGCGGCTGCTCTCACTGTGGCCTGGAGAGATGGCACCACAGTTGACAACACCCGCTGTTGAGCTCCGGGCATTCATGTTGTGTGGTTTACCACTGCTTGTAACTCCAGGGGATCTGATGCCTTCTAATGCCCTCTGTAAGAACCAGAAGATGCGCACACACACACACACACACACACACACACACACACACACACACACGCAAATAAAATTATGAGCTATTGTGTAGAAACTTACTTAGGGGTCAGTGCTATGCCTGACGGGCCAGTTAGCCTGTGAATAGATTGCTTATAGTCTATGAATCTGGATAGAAAAGAAAGATTACGTATTGGCTTACTCATTCATTTATTTTTAGCTGAAATTTAGCAGTCACTTTAAGTGTGACTGTAAGAAAACAGTCACGTGAGATTTTGTCACAGACATCAGTCACATCAGACTATTTTATTTACCTTTAGTTTTGAGTCAGCTCAGCCAGACATAAATGCTGTTTCTAGTTGCTTACCTCTGTTACAGAGTGAGTGAATGTGTGGGGATGGCCAAGCTCATTTCTGCATCACATGCAGAAAGCTCATGAGAGGGGCTGGTTGGTGTGGTAGCTCAGGGGCGGACAGCACTTGTTTCTGTAGAGAGAGGGCCTGGGTTTGATTCTCAACATCCACATGGTGACTCACAAGTGTCTGTAACTCTAGTTTCAGGGCATCCGATGCCCTCTTCTGACATCTGTGGGCACCAGGCACACACATAGTGCACATACATACATGTAGCCAAACGTGAATTAAAAAAAAATTTTTTTTAAATCCCCAAATAAGCAAAGCACCATCATATTGCAGAATAAAGTAGTATAGTAGATCATTGTACCCTTGTGTTCCCACAGAGTTAGAAACCACTGCTGTGTGTGTGGTATGGGCGGGGGAGGGGGGAAGAGGGGGGAGGGCAGATTTCTTCATCCTTGTGTCTATGTACCTGGAGAGTAGAGAACAAGAGGGTCATGTAGCCTGGTCGCATGACGACTTGGAGCGTGTTTGTAGATGCTAGTCTCTGCCTTCATAGTCAGGGCTGGAAGCTGTGTCAAGGCAGAGTTTGTAAATACGTGTTCTGAAAAATAAATACCTGGGTGTCAGTCCTCTCACTCGTCACTTGAATAATTTATAGTTTAAGCTATCACAGGGGTATTTATTAATTTGATGGATTGTCTTATTGTTTCTTGCAATAGACAAATTTGAATGGCCATAACATCTGTTGATACACTTTGTATTTAGGATACTGAGCATGGTCCTGATGTTAGTGTATGTTTGTGTGTGCTCCAAAGGACCCGTGTTTCTTGATCACCGGGATGAACTCGAGGGAACGTATAGGGTTTACTGTCAGAACCACGATGAAGCCATTTCTCTGCTAGAAATCTACGAGAAGGACGAGAAGGTCCAGAAGCATCTTCAAGACTACTTGGCTGATCTCAAGTAGGAGCTTCGATGGTCCCCCCCGCAGGGCTCCCACAGATGTCCCCCATGTTTAGATCTTCTTGGGATATCTGCCTGCCGACATTATTTTACACATAAGGGGTTCATTATTATGTGTCCTGTGCTGTAGCTTGCTAGTGTCCATTATGTAATGGAAATCTTGGGTGACTTCCCGAGTGTGTCCCTTGTAGAGCAAGACAGAGATAGCGACTCATGCTTCTAGTTTCAGCACTAGGAGGCTGAGGCAGGACTGCAGTGAGTTCAAGTCCAACATGGTCTGCATAGTGAGTTTCAGGCCAGCCCATGAGATATAGTGAGACCTTGTTGGAAGGAAAGAAGGAAGGGAGGAAAGGAGGGAGGGAGGGAAGGAGGGAGGGAGGAAGGAGAGAAAGAAGGAAGGAAGGAAGGAAGGAAGGAATCAGGGTATCCTATTTGTCTCAAACTGAGCCAGCCTTTTTAGGCAGGAAGCGGCCTGGAAGATGGTAGCTCACTGTCTAATTGGAGTCCAAAGTTTTCTTCTGTCCCATGTGGTTTTTGTCTGTGGAGTGGGCTTGTTGTGATAACAGTGAGAAGATGGTGCTGCATCTAATGCACTGTCTCTTTTCCCCCTCACGCTTCCACCTGCAGGAGCCTGTACCACGAATGGTAAGCCCCCTCTGCCTGGTGCCGATGCATACACCGTTTTCTCGGTGCATTTCTTCCAGCCCTTAGAAGGCTGCTTTCATTTCTTTATAGACAGAAATCTAGGCCTACTTTGCCATTTTCTTCATAGCACTTACCGCCAAATACCACTTTGTATATTAATTTGCTTACTGTTTGTTTTCTTCCCACCACAAGGATATCTTTTGGTAGCTATTAAGCACCTATAATAGTGCTTAATAACCATAAGGTGCCCAATAAATACAACCACACACCCTGGAGCAACTCTGAGTCCGTGGTTGGCTAGCTGTATGACAATGGTTCCCGAAACTCATACCCCTGGGGGCACCGTGGCTGCCACACTGTGTGTATCAGTACAGCATAGTCACCTAATAGCGAATATCTCAGGGCACAGCCATTGCTGTGCGGTACCAGGACTGTATTTGTTGAATGAATGCAACCCAGATGCAGAGTCAAAGAGCAAGCTGTCTTTAGGGATAGCAGGTGATGCCCAGAGGCACCGAGGCGTTGGCCATTGACTGGAGTCCTCTTCTGCTTGCTTTTCCAGGGGATGCACCAATTATATCAACTTGGGCTCCTTCCTCATCAAACCCGTACAAAGAATAATGCGTTACCCGCTGCTGCTAATGGAGCTGCTGAATTCCACCCCAGAATCCCACCCGGATAAAGTGCCTTTAACCAACGCGGTCCTCGCCGTCAAGGAAATCAATGTTAACATTAATGAGTACAAGCGCAGGAAGGATCTAGGTAAGAAAGGTGCAGTTACTGTAGGCTTTTCTCTCAAGAATTACTTCCCAAAAGCTAGACCAGGCAGGGCCTGGTGTGATGGGGCCGGGAGGAGAAACGCTAATGGAGAGACGGGCAGTGATAACAGGCATCGCTCTGGACAGTTGAACTTACGGCAGGGATGACTGAGCAGTAAGCAGTGGGGCAGAAAATGCCTCTGTGGGAGGTGTGTAGGCGGACTAGGCCGTGATAACCACAGGTTCTTCCCCTTACACCACCTGTCCCCATGACCTGCTCTCTGCTGTGAGCCTCTCATTTCCCCTCCTAGCCCTGGGCAGTCAGCTAACAGACGCCCTGTGACGTCTCTCACTGAATGAGGGCTCCACAGGCACAGAGTGGAGATTACCCCAAGTCGGGCCCTGGAGTGTGGCAGCCCAGCCTTCTCCCTGCTGTTGTGCCCTGGGCTGGAATCTACAAGAAAACAGCACTTCCCGCTTCTGCCTCTATCACATCACCACCATAAGGAGTGGTGCTGTGGCCTTTGGAGCTCTCTGCCATGGGGGCCCTTTCTTTAGGCACAGCTTCCTGACATGATGTCCTCTTGCACAGTGGCAGGGTGTCCTTTCTGTTCCACGTCACTATTCTACACCGAGTGCAGTCTTCTACAAGTATGCCTGCAGTATGGCACTGGCTGTACTGTGTGAGATCATTGTACATAAATATCTCATTTTATACGCAGCCATCATATACTAACCTTGGGTGACGCAAAGCAGTAAGCTCGGAGAGGTGAAGTGGCTTTTATAAAGCTGAGCTTTGATTAGTGACAGACCTGAGCACTGAACTCAGAGATTCTCTGGCCCCAGCCTGCTGGCTCTGCTGCCTCTCCTCTTATCCCCAGCCCCTTTCCTGGCCTCCAGTCTCTCTCTGCTGAGGGAGCCACGCCTCTGACTGGTTCTGACTGGTTCTTCAGACTAATACTTGGTTCTGTTATAAGTTACTGAAGACAAGCACTCGCCGCTTGGGTTAACTTCACTTTTTGTTCTGTTTTAGAAAACCCTTGTGTTTCTGGGTTGTTGGGCTCACTGGGTTCAGGCTAGGGGAGGGGCTCTCTTGACCAATGACCTGGGCTTGCATCCTAGTGCTTAAGTACCGCAAAGGGGATGAAGACAGCCTGATGGAGAAGATCTCCAAGCTGAACATACACTCCATCATCAAGAAGTCCAGCCGCGTTAGCAGCCACCTGAAACACCTCACTGGCTTTGCTCCGCAGGTGAGCCCCTCACTTGCAGGCCCCTCCTGTCTTTGACAGCTCTGCAGGGTCCCAAGGGCAGCTTTGG